>SKCR01000799.1:0-28977 GCA_019454045.1 Zanthoxylum bungeanum
TATGCATGTGAAATATGCTTTTAATTTTCTTGATGCTCTATATGAATGAGTGTGTGTGATGGAAACCCTTAGTATATCTTGTACTTGTATTTCACATAAACGTTTTTATTATTGTCGAGGCTTGGTCACTTGTATGAGTTTCTGGACTAGTAGTCTAATCTCTATCATACTTAGCTCACTAAATAGTGTGAAATTTTACTAGATGATCTTATGTTATTCCTTTGTAAAAGAAAAAAATGTTTAACTAGTTCTCAAGTACAAAAGAGCCAATGGGCCAATATGAAAAAATAATGGCAAAAATCCTTCACTCGAAAGAGTTTTATTAAAAGCTCATATTTAGGGAGACAATTTTATAGCATACAACCAATGTTTCTTTTTTCAGGTACTAATGGTGCTAGGTTTGAACACTTATTTTGTTGACTGTGTGTGTCAACAGATGTGATTTCTTTGGCTATGTCCCACTCAT
The DNA here is from genome assembly GCA_019454045.1 of Zanthoxylum bungeanum. Lineage (NCBI taxonomy): Eukaryota > Viridiplantae > Streptophyta > Magnoliopsida > Sapindales > Rutaceae > Zanthoxylum > Zanthoxylum bungeanum. The sequence goes on from SKCR01000799.1 coordinate 467, forward strand.
AAAATATGGTCTTAAGCCTTGACTTGCTGCTGTGCACTTATTTTTCACGTAAGTACTTGCTATGATTTGGTGTTATATCATGTGCATGCGGGTATTATTTAGCATGATCAAAAGTTATGCCTATTATTTCATGTCATACACAGTTGAGTACTAACTGGGCATCATTGTACTTGCTTGAAATGCTATTTTGAGTCGTTTATTTTTTAAATTTTTTTACTCATTATGTGCTGGTGTGTATGTTTCATTTCTTTGCATAATGCATTTCCTTCAACATTGCATAATTGTGAGTTTTTTCGTCTACTTGCCATTCGTTCATTTTTCTAACTAAGTAGGGTTGTTTATGACGGGAAGATATATTTTCATATTCTCTGACATGTGATTTTAATTGGTATATCGATGTGTTAAGTTTACCCATTGCCATTTCGTGACAAAAAGGATGAGTAATATATCAATTTTATATCTCTTTTTTAGAGGGAGTAAGATTAAGTTGGTAGTAGGATATATACCTTTACAAGCATGAGATATACATCCATGATATTTTTATTTCGCTTTATCTGCTATTTATATTCCTTATACTTTTCACGGTATAGTGTTGTTTGTGGATGTTTCAAATAAGCAGATTATTGGCTGTTGTGCCATCGATTTTAAGACTACTTGGTTAAGTATTATATCGATTCATATTGTAATAAGTCATTATCTTGATGGTTTGCAATTGGCTATTTTCTTTTTGGGTCTTTAACCATAGTTTTTGTATTAGGTAGTGTTTCGTCACTGGCTTTGTGATGCATTCGATGCAAGCCATATATGAAGAGCTTCATAATATGTTACGCTAGGCAGAACATGAAAGCCAACATATGTATCGGGTAAAGAAGACAAAAACAAATATGGCCTAGCCAATCATCTATCAAAATGTCTTGTTGTTCCATATATCGGATCTGGTCAATCATGTTTAAAACATGAATGTTAACCACTCTTTTATCCTTGAGCGTGGCATGGAATAATTCTTTAAACCTCCGATATATCTCAATTTCTTGATTTGCTTCGAATAACTCCTCGAGTGCTAACTCCTCGAGTGCTCTCATAATGCTCCAAGCATTTGGTACATCTATATACTGTCAAACTTTATACCTCTATGGTAGAGCAAGCTCTTCAAAGATTTCTAGGAAGTCTAAGAAGATTACGATGGGATATTAGAAGAAAAATTCCGAGAAATAAACTGCAAGACCGCTTGTAGCTCGCGTGCATGTCTACACTGCAAGAAGTCTGGACACTGGAAGAAAGATTGTCCAGAGATGAAAGGAAAAGCCGGAACCTCAGGTACGCTTTGAATTTTTCCTATTATTGATATCTCATTAGCCTTAGATGCAAATAGTGGTAAGGTGTTAGACACCGGTAGTCCTACTCATATTTACAACTCCATAAGAGTTAAAAGAATTCTAAACATATGAGAGATCCGGCTTAGAAGTTGTAATGGCGAGACATTGGATGTCAAAGCCATATTAACAATTGTTCTATATCTCCTTAATAAATGTAAATTAGATTTACATGATTGTTATTATATGCCATCTTTTATCAGATAGATAATATCTTTACCGATATTAGATAAAGAAGAATATAAAATAAATATTAAAGATGATGGTTTATGTTTATATGATAAAGACAATGTTCTTTATCTAATGGTCACTATGTTTTGGAAATATATAGATATGCATTTAATGTAGAGGAAAATACAAGTAATAGATATGAATTAAATAATACTGAATTATAGTATATGAGATTGGGCCACATAGGTGTTAGACATCTATGAAAATTGGATAAGGATGTTTGATTGAAGATCTTACCGTAGATCCTTATCCGATTTTGAGAGTCATAATTCCTAGGGAAAATGACAAAGGCCTCATTTCTTGGTGTTGGACACCGTGCTAAAAATTTATTAGAGCTAATACACAGTGATGTGTGCAGTCCATTAAATCATGCCGCTCATGATGGTTCTACATATTTCATGACTTTCACGGATGATAAGTCTAGATATGAATATATCTATAAATCGGAAACATTTGACAAGTTCAAAATATTCTGAAACGAAGTAGTAAAAAAAATCAGTAAATTCATTAAGTGTCTTTGATTAGATCAAGGTAGTGAATTTATGAGCAACTAATTCAGAAGTTATTTAAGGGAGAATTGAATACTCACCCGATATAGCCCACTAGGAACTCCTCAACAAAATTATGTATATGAGCGGAGAAATCGTACTTTATTGGATATAGTGCGATCTATGTGAGCTATATAGATCTTTCATATTACCTTTAGGGTCATGCTTTACTTAACTACTGCCCACATACTTAATAAAGTTCCATCAAAAGTTGAAACTACAATCTAATATTAGATATGGTTCAGTAGAAATCCCAGTCTTAGATATTTAAAGATTTGGAGTTGTCTTGCATATATTAGAGTTGCGCAGTGGGATAAACTAGCACCCGGGGGTATAAATATAGGTTCATTGGATATTATGAAAACTCTTTGGGATATCAATTCTATGATTCTGGGCAATGAAATGTATTTGTTGTTCGTTTTGCCACTTTTCTTCAAAAGAAATTTTTGAGGGAAAGTGAGAATTGTAGAAAGATTGAACTTGATGAGTTTGATCCCAACAGTAAGGAAACCTAAGATGGAACATGAGATCTAACTGGGTGAATGATCTATTACACATGTTATCAAGGCCTCATGAAAGATTATTTTTAACATATGATGTAAGCCTTGATGTTCTCCTCTTGGAGAAAACAGATCTGAATAAGTATAAACAGATGATATTGGATATCGATTTGGGAAAATGGCAGGAAACCATGAAGTCTGAGATGGATTCTATGCATGACAATCAAAGTCTGGGACTTGGTTGTACTTCCTTAAGAAGTTAACCCTATTGGTTTTAAATGGTTTTATAAAAGGAAGCGATGGCCCGATGGAAATATGGAGACCTTTAAAGCCCAACTGGTAGCGATAGATTACACTCAATATCCTAGGACTGGCTATGAGGAAACGTTTTCACCAGTAGCCATGGTAAAATCAATTAGGATTCTTTTAACCTTTGTTGCATATCATGACTATGAGATATGGAAGATGGATGTGAAAACTGCTTTCCTAAATAGACTCATCTATGAGGATATCTATATGGAATAACCAGAGGGATTCGTATCCAGTGAGACTTCAAACTAGGTTTTTAAGCTCCAAAAGTCTATTTATGGACTTAAACAGACATCTCGAAATTGGAATCGTCATTTTGATGAGATAATTAGATTATCTGGATTCATGAAAAACGAGGAAGAACCGTGTGTTTATAAGAAAGTGAGTGGGAGCATGATAGTTTTCTTTATTTTGTATATAGATGACATCTTTATCATTGTAACTGATATAAGATTGATGCAAAGTGTGCAAGCCTATCTTTGCAAGAACTTCTCCATGAAAGACATGGGTGAAGCTTCTTATATACTAGGTATAAGGCTCGACTGTGATAGAGTTAGAAAGCTTATATGGTTGTCGCAATCCACGTACATAGATAAAATGTTAGAAATGTATGGTTTTACCAACTGCAAAGCAGTAAATGTACCTTTCCGATACGACATACATCTCTTGAAGAAAATGGCACCTAGGACTGAGGAAGAGAGAGTTAGAACTTCTAACTTGCCATATGCTTCTGGGAAGCAATATGTATGTTATGTTATGTACGAGACCTGAAATTAGTTTTGGTGCCATTGTGATTAGCCGATATTAATCTTATCCAGGTAATGATCATTGGACAGCCATAAAATCATATCCTGAAATATCTTAAGGTTACTAAGGATAAGTTTCTAATATATGGAGAAGATGAGCTATAATTTAAGGGTTATATAGACACTAACTTCCAAGGAGATCCAGATGATAGATAGTCTACATCCGAATATATATATATATATATATATATATATATATATATATTTACAATTAAAAATGGTGCAGTTAGTTGTCGATCTTCAAAGCATGGCTCAACCACTGATTCCACCACTGAGGCGGAATTTATAGCGGCTTTAGAAGCTGATAAAGAAGCTATATAGATTAGAAATATTGTCACAGAAATTGGCATTGTGCCTAGTATTGAAGATTTGATGCCATTGTACTGTGATAATAATGGTGCCATTGCGCAGGCTAAGGAAGCGAGGGCGTATTCCAAGTCTAAAACACATGGATGGGAAATATCACGTGATTATAGAAATTATTGAACGAGAAGACATATTGGTCTTGAAGTTTCAAAGACTAGACAACATAGCTGACCCGCTTACTAAAGCCTTACCTCCTAATTTATTCGATAAACATGTGGAGGAGATGAGACTGTGGTACCATCCAGATTAGCACTAAGCAAGTGACAGTTTGTTGGTGTTGGTGTTTGGAGCGCCAGTACGGATAACGTATGGTACATTATTTTTATTATTTATTATAAAATAACTACATTTTCATTTCAAACCTTATTTGGTAATGTCATTATGTATATTAGATGGATATATATGCTGAGAATGACATCGACCATTGAATAGTCATGTAATAATATTGGATGGTCTGACATTAGGATAGTATTACTAGTATAAACTATTCTTAAAGTATTCCTAAGCGTTGGTTTTGGAATACAGTCGAATTCTTATAACCGATAAGACTAGCACATGTTGTATATTGGAATTGGAGTTCCAATGGTTTAACCCGATATACCATGAGCATGGGAAGCTCGTATAGACATTTGGGTATTCGTTGAAGCAAATACTGAATGAATCATAAGTGATTCACAATAGTTGGAAGTACACACCACCATCAATAGATATCTCCTTGAGTCGAGTAGCATATGTGATCCTTTGACTATATGATAGCATTGGTTTTGTGTGAGATCCTCCATACTTTGATGCCAAGTATGTCAGAAACCTTTCATGGTCTGGCCTCTAGATTTTCATTGGGTGTGGACCGATGTACTCGTTAATCGAGTGCATATCAAGATAGGATCTGTCGACCTGTTTGTGTACTATAAGAGGTTTAGGTATCCATGTGAGTAAGTCACGATTCTTAAGACTTTGGCGTCAAAGCCGATCACCTATGGTGGATCGCTTTTATCCGAAATGGTTTCTGATTAAATTATAAAGAATCATGGACGTGTCGACATGAAATTTGCGTCTTGGAAACTTGACAGTGTATTCTAAGTTTCCTAAGTTCAATTGGATAGCCTACGATAGAGGGATTGTTAAACATATGTCATGACCTCGACTTGTATAATTCAAAAAGGTCGTTCGTGTTCTTCATGAATTAGATGGTGGCCGAATTGAATATATATTAGCTAGGCTTATATGATGAACGTGTCTGGACTTAGAGAGTCCCAATATGAAGTGTACTCGTTGAGCACTTGGGTAGCAAATTAATTTTGATAAAAGATAATATTCTATATTATAATTATCAACTAAGATAATCAAGTGTTATTAGATAACATTGATTATTTACTTTGACCTAATTGGATTAATTCAATAATTACACAAAGGCTTAATTATAAATTCATAAATATCTATACCATTTGAGGATATTTTGGTACATGCAAATATGGAATTATAGGTGTATTTGGCTCGATTTAATTGGATTAAATAAATGTGGCAAACATTGAACTAATCTATTTCCTAATCTTTGTCTTGATTTAATTGGATTAATCAAATTAGTAGACAAATGTGATTAGTCACACATAATTATACATATTTAGATAAATTGGATTAATCCCACCTAAAAATTGATTAGAACTTTTATTAATTAAAAATTTCCTAAGTTTTGTTATAATTAGCAAGCTTTGGAAGATCTCTACAATATTTCATCTAGGAGAAATCAAGATTGGATCTTGGAGTGTAGCTTGCTTGCATTGGAATCATGATTGGATCTTGGAGTGAAGCTTGCTAAACCTTGGAAGTTCTCCAACAATTTCAACAATGAGAATGAGATTGGATCTTTATATCAAGCTTACTAGGTAATGTTTGATCTTCTCCTAAGCTATGTTTTTCATTAGTGAGTTTTCATTAGCAAACCATATAATAATGAATTATGTATTGGATGCATAATTGCATAGCTTAAAGTTGAAATTAGGCTAATGAATTGTGTTATGATACTTTGGAAGTATAAAACAATATGCTTGTAATTGGGTAAAAGATGTTCATGTTGGACATGGAATAATTTATAAGAGTTTGGAACTCTAGATTAAAGATTAGAGTTATGGCTACCATCTAGAATCACTTGACCACCTTTGGGTGAACTAGAACTGTTTATGAGACATTTCATAGTGGGATTCTAAATTGATTTGTGTTTAGATTCAAACACATGCATATAAGTTTTTTTTTTAAAATACATGTATGTTAGTTGTATAATATGTGTTTGAGAGGGTTATGATACTAAAATTGGATTAAAGGTGTATTTGAAGTATTAGGAGAAAATTGGAAGTGTTTAGTATTAGTTTGAAGTAGAAATTGCTCACTGCTTAGGGCAGCGTCGCGACTCTACTCCTCCAGCTTTGCGACACCTAGTATCAGACCTAGGAGAGTCATGACGCTCACCCTTCCGCGTCGCGACACCGAGAAGTGCAGCTCTCACAGTTGCTCTCGCACTTTGGAACGTCTCGACGCCCAAGCTTCTGCTTCGTGAAACATAGAGTTGATACATACTGAAACTTCATTTTCTCTGTTCCGGAGTTTCCGGACTCCGTTTTGTACTACAAAATCGAAACGAAATGTATTTTTATATAAAATACTTTAAAATACACCCATGCTAGATATCCACAGGTTAGACCCACTTCTGCTACGCGGAGCACCGATCTGACCCTAGGGGTTCCACATCCGCTCCAACATGTTTGAGAGGCCGTTCGAATGACTGTACGTAAGTGTAGGACACAGGACCTGAGCGCGCCGTTCCTAGGCTCGCGGCCTAGTTTGGGAAGTACTGAATAACATGGAGTCGCCACCCGGTGTGAACCGGGACAAAGATTTAAGGCCGCACTCACCCCTCGCAAGGGAAGACCTCAAACCGTTGGGTTCGGAATGGTCCCTTACTTATGTCACTTGTAATGAAAGGATTCATGTAATAATTTAACTAAGCTTAAGTAACACTTATTTCCAAGAGTATCATGCTTCTAATTCTCATATGCAAAGTAAAACTTATGTGTACATTTTTACATATATCTCATATTTAAAATTGCATGCTTAACATATATCAAGATAGCAACGAACATACAACTTTACACATCACATTCAGGAAAACACAGCACACACATTGACCATACAAGCAGACATATGGGCACTTTTCCAAGTGGTACGTGGAATTGTAGCCCAAGTACAGACCCCACTACCGTCCATTCGGAATCGGCTACGGAATTTACGTCTGGGTTTCCATCCGATATACCGCAAGAAATAATGCTCAAATGTTATCATGACATAAGCATACGAATTGTAATACATTGACGCATTTGCATAAGAAAGATCAACCAATAGGCAATTATGCATGAATATAATAAGACAGACTCAGTTCAGTGTGTGCACGTTCGTGTAGCGTTCGTAAACGCGTTCGAACGGAAATGAAACAGAATGCTCACGTTCGAGTAGCGTTCGTAAACGCGTTCGAACGGAAATGAAATAGAATGCTCGCGTTCGAGTTGCATTCGTAAACGCGTTCGAACGGAAATGAAACAGAATGCTCACGTTCGAGTAGCGTTCGTAAACGCGTTCGAGGAAATGAAACAGAATGCTCACGTTCGTATGGCGTTTGTTAACGCGTTCGAACGGCAATGAGACCTGATGCATGATAAGGCAAAAATGTATGCGCGTTCGAGTTGCGTTTGTTACGCGTTCGAACGGACACGGACCTGATGCATGATAAGGCAAAATGTATGCGCATTCGAGTTGCGTTTGTGAACGCGTTCGAACGGACACGGACCTGATGCATGAAATGGAATGCAATACATAAACAGAAAATAAAGGGGCGCGGCGAAGTACTGCCATAAAGGTGACCTTTTGGGGCTCTTGATCTCTCAAAGAGAGGACCTTTAGACCAACATACTAAGCCCATGCGCGTCACATCACACGTACAAGAATAGAACCAATCATATCAACCAAGTATGCCCGATTGAACACATCTTACATCCAATCTGAACACACATCAACCGGCGCGGCAGAGCATCGTGGTAAGGGCTTTTAGCCCCTCCCCATAGGGGATCTCACATCACACTTACTAAGCCCATGCGCTCGATTGACTTATACATACGAAAATAAAGATAATAATATCAAACTAAGTATGCCCGATTGAACGTATCTCGCGTCCAACCGAACATACATCAACCGGCGCGGCGAAGTAGTGTCACGAAGGTGGCCTTTTCGGCTCTTTGTCTCCCAAATGGAGGACCTTTGGACTAACTCACTAAGCCCATGCGCTTGGTTGAATCATGCATAACTAACGACATATTGAATTCAAGTAAAGCAAATTAAATAAACAAGAGCAACACAACAAAAGAGAGATGGTGCCGTTTTACTCAAGCGGTACGTGGAGTTGTGGCCCGAGTACAGATCATATTACCGTCCATTCGGAATCGGCTATGAAATTTATGTCCGGGTTTCCATCCGATATACCGCGAGAGTTGACACATCTCTCATTCATCCAATACCCACAACATACATCATACACACGACTGACACCACAAATACAGAAAATATAATCAAAATAAATGGCCAGAAAAACAAAATGAGAATAAGTGTGAAAGATACCATCAGGTCTAACCTTTTAAGCCGTCTCTCGGACTCACGTTCCACGAAGATCGGAAAGGGGTAAAGCTCCGCAACTTTTCTGGTCCGCTGGTTCAACGTCCTAGCTCACTGCTTCGCTGTTTTGCTTACGGTTCGAACTCCGTTCTGCTCCTATTCGGCTCCTGTTTTGGCTGCTCACTGCACGGGCCACCTGTTTCAATGTTTTCAAAGAACTATTCCAAGTTGTGTGGGTTCTTAGTGCAATTAAAAGTGATTATTTTTAAGATTATCTATGTAGTTTTCTAAGTTACTATTTTTTTAAGGATTTGGGCTGCTGTGTTTGTGTGATTTTCGGTGATGTTATGGAGGTTTAGAGGGGCTGGTTTTCGGTGGTGATTATGGGTTGTTTTGGTGCTTGTAGTTTCGGTGATGTGAGGGTGGTTACTTGTGGTAGATTCGGCTATGGAGGAGATGGTTGAGGTTCTTTTGTTCTCTTTTCGTGTGTGTATGAAATGTTTCTCTTTTTTGTCTATTTTGGTGTGTAGAGAGAGTCTAGAGAGATTTCGAGAGAGCTTGGGTGTGAATTGTGTTGTGTCAAGGAGAGGAATGGCCTTGGTTAGGGGTTGTTTATATAGAGAATGGCTAGGGTTGACAAGGGAAGGGATCTTGTTTCCAAATTAGGAGAGGTGAGAAAGGCATACACAAGATTGAGGGGGGACAAGATATTTTAATTTAAGAAGTTGTAATATTTAATTTGTGTTGGTTTAGGAATACAATATTTTATATTGGTAAATATCTTATTAGATTAGGAAGTCAAATATATGATTGGCTTTAATTGGTTAAGATTGATTTTAATTAGGCATATCTTCTTTTTAGTTTAGGTAAATATTTTATTTAATTGGTAAATGGTTTAAATATTTTATTTAATGTTTAATATTTAATTTAATATTTATTTATTTAATTTGGGATGTGTTTTATGGGCTTTGGGGAGCTAAATGGGCTGGGTGTGAGGCTAGCAGCAAACCAGAATTACCGATACCGTTCGAACGCTTCCTCGAATGCAACATGAACGCCCGCAATCTGTTTCCCGTTCGAACGAAGTAGCGAACGCAGCACTAACGAAGACAGTGAGCTTGTTTGTTCTGAATTTCCCCTTCCGATATCCGTTTCCCGCGGCTTCCGTGACTCAAAAGGTAGTGCCTCCAAGTGAGGCTCATCATCGGGTTTCACATGCGAAAATGCAATGCTACAGTCGCCCCCACTTTGATGGGACTTGTGCAGTGTGTGACTTTGAACAATCCTATCAAAGTTATGCAATGCATTTTACTTACCTGGCTCGCCAGCTGCCACTGACTTACATGTGTTGAGTTGATTTGGGTGGTGAGGTGCTGCGACCCCTGATTCATTCCCGAACCGTGTTGTGATGTGGTCCATTCCCGAACCGTGCTTCCATTCTTGGAGTGCCATTTCCGGCTTGTTCATTCTCGAACTGTGTTAAGATGAGGCTTTATTCCTCCCGAGCTTTATTCCCGAACTGCTGAGGTGAGGCTTTATTCCTCCGAGCTTTGTTCCCGAACTGTGTTGAGATGAGGCTTTATTTTCGTACTGAGCTGAATGCAGGCTTTCTTCCGGAATTGTACTGAATGTGGGCTTTATTCCCGAGTTTACTGGACGTAGGCTTTCTTCCTGAATTGTATTGAATGTGGGCTTTATTCCTGAACTGCACTGAGTGTGGGCTTTATTCCCGAACTGTGTAGATGAGGCTTTATCCCTCGAGCTTTATTTCCGAATTGTTGAGATAAGGCTTTATTCCTCCGAGCTTTGTTCCCGAACTGTGTTGAGATGAGGCTTTATTCCTCCGAGCTGTGTTCCCGAACTGTTGAGATGAGGCTTTATTCCTCTGGGCTTTGTTCCCAAACTGTGTTGTGATAGGGCTTTATTCCTCTGGGCTTTGTTCCCGAACTGTATGAGATGAGGCTTTATTCCTTGGGCTTTGTTCCCGAACTGTGTTGAGATGAGGCTTTATTCCTCTGGGCTTTATTCCTGAACTTCTGAATGAGATGAGGCTTTATTCCTTTGGGCTTTGTTCCCGAACTGTGTTGAGATGAGGCTTTATTCCTCTGGGCTTTATTCCCGAACTGCTGAATGAGATGAGGCTTTATTCCTCCGGGCTTTGTTCCCGAACTGTTGAGATGAGGCTTTATTCCTCTGGGCTTTGTTCCCAAACTGTACTGATATGAGGCTTTCTTCCCCTTGAGCTTTGTTCTCAAACTATACTGATATGAGGCTTTCTTCCCCTTGAGCTTTATTCCCGAACTATACTGACATGAGGCTTTGTCCTGGATTGTACCGAATGTAGGCTTTATTCCGGGCTGAACTAAATATAGGCTTTCTTCCTGAACTGATATGGGCCTCGCCCTCGATCTGATACTGATATGGGCCTCGCCCCCAAGCTAAAGATGATGTGGGCCTCGGCCCTGAACTGATACTGATATGGGCCTCGCCCTCAAACTGATATTGATATGGGCCTCGCCCCTATGTTGATATTGATATGGGCCTCGCCCCATGCTGACACTGATGCTAATATTGATGCTTCTGACTGGCTTTCATTTGCCGCTTTCTCTCTTTCTTCTTCAAAACCTGTGAACACAAAACAAACACAAAACACAAAAGGAATGCAAAATATTACGTGTATGCATGTATGCATGAGTTTTCTTATCCCGTCAGGTTAGGTCTTCTGTCAATTCCATTGATGACCATTTTTCTCTTAGGGAAAGTACCATTTCCACCTGTCTACACTGATTTGTTCCAGAGGAACCCGTTTCTTTCCAAGTCTAACAGTCCCACTGTCTCCATTTCCCAATTCCTGAATGGCTAACTTATCTTTCTGCTTGCTTCTTTTGAGGATTCCCTACGTTCTGAGTATCACATTACCAAGATTGAACACACTCATGTTGCAAGTTTGAAAGTAATAGTTTTAGGCAGATAAATGAAATGATCGCCTTTATTATGTTGAGGAACGTTTCGAACAGGTAAACAAAATCAATGTCTTTATTAAAAGTGCAAGATAAACTAGGAGAAACAACAGTGCCTTCTCCTTCAGCCCATGGTTCTTCACCATTATTATCTCTTATTCCTATGAAGCTGAGTAGTTGAGAGTTTGGAGGACAAGGGTTCGGGTAGGCCAGAGTTGATCATGTAGTTGGGCAAGAGATTTCTGTGTGCGTTGGGTTGTTCTTTCTCTGGGTCGGGTATTGTATGGGCATTGATGAGGTTTTGGATTTCATGTCTGAGGCGGGCGCAGTTGTCGGTGTCATGGCCTTTTTCTTGGGAAGTGACAGTATAAGTTTAAGTTCATGTGAGATGGCACAGGATTTGGAATGGGCCTAGGTTCCAAAGGTTTTAAGAGTCCTTGCGCCTTCAGCTTTTCGAATACCTTTGAAGGAGGCTTACCAGGTTAGAAAATCGTCTGTTCTTAATGGCAGTGACCTCAGCAGTAGCAGGCATAGTCCCTGAATGTCCCCCAATATTCCTTCTGTTATGTCCATAAAACTTTATGTTCTCGGCTTCCTCCTCCTCAATATCCATAATTGTCTCCCTCAGCTGTCGAAAATCCGCAATCATTGAAGTCATCCTCCTCAACTTGCCATAGATCGAGGGCTTAGTGCCCTTGATGATCATTTTAATCTGGTCTTTCTCAGAGGGCCGAGTCTGCATTTTCAGAAGCTGGCTTCTCCAGCGGTCTACATACTCCTTGAAGCTTTCTTCCAGCTTTTGCTTAGTGTTCTCCAAATCACGGAGTGACAAGTCAATCTCTAAGTTTGTAACATACTGCTTCAGAAAGGCATCAGCTAGTTCCTTCCAATCTTCCTTAACCTTCTTCTCAAGGCTATGATACCAAACCACAGGTGCCCCATCGAGTGACATCCCAAATATCTTTTGGACTTGGCGCTGTGATAGGCCCATTGAACTCATGACTGAGACATATTGCTGCAGATGGAACCTCGGATCTCCATTCCCATTGAACTTAGCCAAATCCGGCATCTTAAACTGCGCTGGCAACTGCTCCTCAACTTCATTGTCTCATAATCTAGCAAATCTTCTTTACCCCTCATCTTGCGGGTAACGGATTCAACCTGGTCCCTGAGTTTCTGTATCTCGGCTTGAGACCCAATCACTCTGTCTGTTGCATACTCTGTCATATCATCATCAAAAGCGGGGATATCATCCCCCAACCCATTCGGAGGCTCCTCGCGCCTTACATTCTCAGAATTTCCCCCAGCACGGGGCACAGCCATATCAGCCATAGCAGTAGTCAAAGCCTGCAACTGTTCAGTGATCTTGGCGAGACCATTCTCTAACTGATCCATACGGGACACCTCATTATCGGATTCACTCATACTTGTTCTTTTAGTGAGTCTGGTTCCTTCTCTAACCCAAACGGTATCTATGGTGTCTTTTAAGACACAGAGGATGTTAACAGGGATATGTATGCATGATATGCATAAGAAATATATAACATATATTAAAGCAAATAAAATTCTCAAACAATCGGCCTATTATCATTTTAGAAGCTTTTGGGACAACTGTCATAAGGGTGAACCCGTCCCAGTTTAAATGGCCCAACGAGTTCATATCTTATGGCAAAGAGCCCAACTAAATCCAATGATAATATTCCGAAGACAAGCACAAGGTGGCCCATCAATCACTTAGAACTTTTGGCCCAATAGTCATGAAATACGTTCTTATCCCAGTTTAAATGGCCCAACAAGCCCATATCCATGACAAATGGTCCAAATGGATCCAAACGGTGATGTTCCCAAACATAGCATAGAAGGAGATAATGCAAACATATCATAATAATTTTTACATAATGGCCCATCAACATTTCAGAAGCCTTGGGCCTAATAGTCATACAGTACGAACTTGCCCCAGTTTAAATGGCCCAGCAAGCCCGCATTTCTGACAATAGTCCAACTGCATCCAAATGAGGATGGTCCACAAGCATATACTCAAGGAAATAATTGCTACTTTAACCATACAAACCAGTCTATGGGTGGATTTGCAAGAGTATGGACAAAGGCTCTCACTGGCGAAGGATAGCCCACAACTAGGTCTTCCCACTCAATGGTTCAAGCGACCAAGTGAGCGTATCCCTTTTTATACACTAAGGTACGTGCCAATGAGCTATGGTGTGTGACGGACTGTCAAATGGATTTCCCGTTGTAGATCCCCCAGAGGGAAGGTGGAGCGAGGCTCACTTAAATACCCAAGCCTCTTAGGCTCTTATCGCTTGTTGTCAGGAATAAACAACGAGTCCTCCAAATTAGTCCATCACAAAGGCTACGAGTAGATGGTCATGTAGTATCCTCACAGCTTTTCCTTCTAGAAAGGTAGTGAGTGAAGGAAGACACCAAACCATTACCTAGCCTCAAAGTGCCCTTGATTAAACCCTCACTTATCCACTATAGACATGGCCAATTAAAACATAAATCCACTCATTACAAGACAATATTTCGGGGCCAATTCTCATATCCCCAGTGGAGTCGCCAGACTGTAGGACACAGGACCTGAGCGACGCCGTTCCTAGGCTCGCGGCCTAGTTTGGGAAGTACTGAATAACATGGAGTTGCCACCCGGTGTGAACCGGGACAAAGATTTAAGGCCGCACTCACCCCTCGCAAGGGAAGACCTCAAACCGTTGGGTTCGGAATGGTCCCTTACTTATGTCACTTGTAATGAAAGGATTCATGTAATAATTTAACTAAGCTTAAGTAACACTTATTTCCAAGAGTATCATGCTTCTAAATTCTCATATGCAAAGTAAAACTTATGTGTACATTTTTACATATATCTCATATTTAAAATTGCATGCTTAACATATATCAAGATAGCAACGAACATACAACTTTACACATCACATTCAGGAAAACACAAGCACACACATTGACCATACAAGCACACATATGGGCACTTTTCCAAGTGGTACGTGGAATTGTAGCCCAAGTACAAACCGCACTACCGTCCATTCGGAATCGGCTACGGAATTTACGTCTTGGTTTCCATCCGATATACCGCAAGAAATAATGCTCAAATGTTATCATGACATAAGCATACGAATTGTAATACATTGACCCATTTGCATAAGAAAGATCAACCAATAGGCAATTATGCATGAATATAATAAGACAGACTCAGTTCAGTGTGTGCACGTTCGTGTAGCGTTCGTAAACGCGTTCGAACGGAAATGAAACAGAATGCTCACGTTCGAGTAGCGTTCGTAAACGCGTTCGAATGGAAATGAAACAGAATGCTCGCGTTCGAGTAGCGTTCGTAAACGCGTTCGAACGGAAATGAAACAGAATGCTCACGTTCGAGTAGCGTTCGTAAACGCGTTCGAACAGAAATGAAACAGAATGCTCACGTTCGTATGGCGTTTGTTAACGCGTTCGAACGGCAATGAGACCTGATGCATGATAAGGCAAAAATGTATGCGCGTTCGAGTTGCGTTTGTTAACGCGTTCGAACGGACACGGACCTGATGCATGATAAGGCAAAATGTATGCGCGTTCGAGTTGCGTTGTGAACGCGTTCGAACGGACACGGACCTGATGCAATGAATGGAATGCAATACATAAATAGAAAATAAAGGGGCGCGGCGAAGTACTGCCATAAAGGTGACCTTTTGGGGCTCTTGATCTCTCAAAGAGAGGACCTTTAGACCAACATACTAAGCCCATGCGCGTCACATCACACTACAAGAATAGAACCAATCATATCAACCAAGTATGCCCGATTGAACACATCTTACATCCAATCTGAACACACATCAACCGGCGCGGCAGAGCATCGTGGTAAAGGGCTTTTAGCCCCTCCCCATAGGGGATCTCACATCACACTTACTAAGCCCATGCGCTCGATTGACTTATACATACGAAAATAAAGATAATAATATCAAACTAAGTATGCCCGATTGAACGTATCTCGCGTCCAACCGAACATACATCAACCGGCGCGGCGAAGTAGTGTCACGAAGGTGGCCTTTTCGGCTCTTTGTCTCCCAAATGGAGGACCTTTGGACTAACTCACTAAGCCCATGCGCTTGGTTGAATCATGCATAACTAACGACATATTGAATTCAAGTAAAGCAAACTAAATAAACAAGAGCAACACAACAAAAGAGAGATGGTGCCGTTTTACTCAAGCGGTACGTGGAGTTGTGGCCCGAGTACAGATCATATTACCGTCCATTCGGAATCGGCTATGAAATTTATGTCCGGGTTTCCATCCGATATACCGCGAGAGTTGACACATCTCTCATTCATCCAATACCCACAACATACATCATACACACGACTGACACCACAAATACAGAAAATATAATCAAAATAAATGGCCAGAAAAACAAAATGAGAATAAGTTGTGAAAGATACCCTCAGGTCTAACCTTTTAAGCCGTCTCTCGGACTCACGTTCCACGAAGATCGGAAAGGGGTAAAGCTCCGCAACTTTTCTGGTCCGCTGGTTCAACGTCCTAGCTCACTGCTTCGCTGTTTTGCTTACGGTTCGAACTTCGTTCTGCTCCTATTCGCTCCTGTTTTGCTGCTCACTGCACGGGCCACCTGTTTCAATGTTTTCAAAGAACTATTCCAAGTTGTGTGGGTTCTTAGTGCAATTAAAAGTGATTATTTTTAAGATTATCTATGTAGTTTTCTAAGTTACTGTTTTTTTAAGGATTTGGGCTGCTGTGTTTGTGTGTTTTCGGTGATGTATGGAGGTTTTAGAGGGGCTGGTTTTCGGTGGTGATTAGGGGTTGTTTTGGTGCTTGTAGTTTCGGTGATGTGAGGGGTTTACTTTGTGGTAGATTCGGCTATGAGGAGATGGTTGAGGTTCTTTTGTTCTCTTTTCGTGTGTGTATGAAGTGTTTTCTCTTTTTGTCTGTTTGGGTGTGTAGAGAGAGTCTAGAGAGATTTCGAGAGAGCTTGGGTGTGAATTGTGTTGTGTCAAGGAGAGGAATGGCCTTGGTTAGGGGTTGTTTATATAGAGAATGGCTAGGGGTTGACAAGGGAAGGGATCTTGTTTCCAAATTAGGAGAGGAGGAAAGGCATACACAAGATTGAGGGGGGACAAAATATTTAATTTAAGAAGTTGTAATATTTAATTTGTGTTGGTTTAGGAATACAAATATTTATATTGGTAAATATCTTATTAGATTAGGAAGTCAAATATATGATTGGCTTTAATTGGTTAAGATTGATTTATTAGGCATATCTTCTTTTTAGTTTAGGTAAATATTTTATTTAATTGGTAAATGGTTTTAAATATTTTATTTAATGTTTAATATTTAATTTAATATTTATTTATTTAATTTGAGATGTGTTTTATGGGCTTTGGGGAGCTAAATGGGCTGGGTGTGAGGCTAGCAGCAAAACCAGAATTACCGATACTGTTCGAACGCTTCCTCGAACGCAACACGAACGCCCGCAATCTGTTTCCCGTTCGAACGAAGTAGCGAACGCAGCACTAACGAAGACAGTGAGCTTGTTTGTTCTGAATTTCCCCTTCCGATATCCGTTTCCCGCGGCTTCCGTGACTCAAAAGGTAGTGCCTCCAAGTGAGGCTCATCATCGGGTTTCACATGCGAAAATGCAATGCCTACAGTAAGTAGGTTATTTTGTATCCATTTTAAAACCAGATTTGTACTATGAAACCCTTACCTTTGCCCTACATATATAACAAAACTTAGAGCCACATTCACAAAGGTTGAAAACATATTATCTATAGCCTACAAATGTTTTATTTCAACCATCCTGACAATCCACCTTGAAGACTATATTGATTATTTTTATCTTCTCTGTTTTGGTTAGATCATTCTTTGATATACCATCAACACAGAAACACAACCCTAGCCCAATTTCCTAAACCTTCAGAGTTCTCATGGAGGAAGATTGGTAGTCAGAGTTTCGGCGTTGCTTGCTGCAGGGTTGATCCGCTTAGAGATTTTAGAGGTTCTGAAGAAGTTCGTTTGATGCGGGTTCGAAGTGTTCTCTGGGTTATTACAGTCTAAAGGTATTAGAGTCGGTGGAGTTGCAGCCATATGTCTTTTGCCATCACTGTAAGTGTTTCTTATTATAGTGGATTTTTGCTGGTAGCTTAGATACCTCGAGTGGTTTTTCTATTTTCTGCATTATTATATTTGCTTTGATTTATTATTGTTAGACTAAGGGTGTTTGTTGGTAATTCATAAATAATAATTAGGACTTGTCTTAGTTTATTGTGCTTAATTCCGAATAGGATCAGAACCCTGGACGAAATTTGAATTTTCAAAGAGGAAGATTGAAATCGTAAAAAGAAAGGATGTGGTACCTTTAGAGAAAATGAAACTAAGTGAAGCTTGAGAAATTTGGGAATGAAAGATGTCTACGAAAGGTTTGTTTAAAAGATGGCTTATGTAGAGTGTAGACATGACAGAAGATTGTTGGCTTTACACGTAATTTTTTTTTTTTTAAAAATACACTAAACAAAAAAATAAAAGATTATAATTTTTTTAAAAACAAAAAACAACACAAAGGTTAAAAAAAAAACAATAATATTTAATTATTATTCTATCTATTAAATTATTATTATCAATATTACTATTATTATTACAGGTTTTTTTAGGGTCGCCTATGTTTTTAGCAACGCTAAATGTAATAAAATTATCAATGCTAAAAATAGACGGCACTAATTATTATTATTGTTGTTGTTATTATTATTATTATTATTATTATTATTATTATTATTATTATTATTATTATTATTATTATTATTATTATTATTACTATTAAAGGATTTTTAGCGTCGCCTAAATGTATACAATTTGGTGTCGCCATCTCATAGGCGATGCTAATTAATAATAATGATTATCATTATTAATAATTATTATTACAAGGATTTTTAGCGTCGCCTAAAAAAATCGACACTAAATGTATTACATATAGTGTCACCAAATTCATAGGCGACACTAAAACTACATACAATGTCGCAAATAAGTTTGACGCATGATGTTGTTACTTTTAGCATTGGTTGTTTTGGCGATGCTAAATGATATATTTAGCGACGATTTTAGTGGTGACGCTAAATCTTTGGACGCTAAAGATCTTTTTTCTTTTAGTGAGGGACGATAATTGGACGTTCCGTCCTGATCGAGTCTTATCCCGATTATTATTCGGAACAAATAACTAGTCTCAAATCTCGATTGGTATTTTAATCATGAAAAAACTATCTCAAATCCTCGATCAAATGATGTAGAATCTCGAATTCTAATTGAGATTTGAGATTTTTTAAACTAAAATTTTGGATAAGATGATTTTTAGAATAAAAAATTGCTCCGAATCCTTGATCGAATGGGACGAATTCCGATGGAAATTTAGAATTTTTTGCCAATTATCTTACCCCCAAAGATATAATAGAATTGGTTTTCAAGCATTTTAATAAAACTAAGTATCGTACTTGAAATATATTTAAACTTACCAATCCTTTACCTTTAAGAAAAACCCTTTACCTTTAAGAAGAAAAAAAACAGAACAGATACCCACTAACTTTTTATAAACGAAGCATGGCCACAGTCACATATGTCGATCTCTATTTCTCTCAATCGCCAAAAACTTTATTCCAACAGTCGTCAGAAGTCGGATATTCATCTTCTTGCTCAGCCTAAAGTTGTTTCGAGATGATAAAAACATTCGGAAGCTTTATATATTAAGCAGTTGCGGTTTTGATACCTCACGAAAATGACTTAAGTGGGAATGTATATGAAAGTGGTATGGTAAACTAATAGCATCAAAAGCCTATAAATATTCATAACGTGTAGATGTAATTTTACTCACAAGTGTTATGATAGAATAGAACAAGCTAAGGTCAATATTTGTCTAGGGTTTCTTACATGAAGAGATAGATAGAGGAATTAGAGCCAAGAATGACTTGCCGCCGGCATTGGCAATGATCGACGGCAGGTCATTCTTGTCTTCTCTCCGCTCTCTATTTTCTCATTTGAGACTCCCGGACACTGACAGCCAATCTCACATAATGCATGTACTAGAAAGCTATGAGATTGGAGCTTGAGGATTATTTATGTTGTCATGAATTATGTTCTCATGTAATCAGGGACGGCGATTAATAAATTTAGCTACTAACTCAAAAAAATTTATTTCATTTGGGCTTGAGCACCCTAGTGGTCAGTGGAGGATCTATTAAAGAGTCCAGTGGGGGTATTGCCCCCATTGTCCCAAAAAAAAAATATTTTATATTTTATAAATTTATTATATAAATATATATTAGAAAATAGCAATAATTAAATAACACTCATAAATACATTTATTTATTAATTTTTTAAGTTTTACTTTTTTAACATAATATATAGGCTCAAGTCCAAATTAGTTAAAAGAAATCCAATACACGCTTTTGCATCAATCTCATTCTTCATGTCTAAATTAAAAAAAATAATATATCTCTTTCTATAATTCCCTAATCCCTACGGATTTCTTAATTTCTCTTCAACTTTGTTTTTTTTATTTATTTTTTTTTTTCCACTACCAGCAATAGCAATCAATCAACGGTACAATATTTGACTACAATTTTTTTTTAAAACCTTTGTGGATTGATATCGTCTCATATCTTATAATCTGAAACTAATCATAAGGACTTTTATCATTTATATATATTGGTAATCTAATTACAAATGATAAAAGAGTAGATTCATTTGTCACATAGTTAATTTGTACAAAAACCACAATGTCTTTTACAAATAATGACGTTATGGGTCATAATTGTCCAACAATTTCATCGGTAATTTCTTTTATACTGGTGGACTCATTTTTGTACAACTTTTAATTTTCTTGAATTTCTTAAGAATATTTCTATTACAGCAGACAGTCTGAAGCAATGCTGTTCTTGAAAAGCATTTTTTACGTTAGAGGATGGCTTTAATTTTGGTCGGAGTGTGATTTCATGTTTGTTATTTATCCACAGCTAGTTTGACGATCCTTCACAAGAGCTAGGGAATTGATTATAGCTTGACTATCAACAAAATAATCATGGATCAGGATTATCTCTTCATTTGATTTTTGTTTTTTTGTTTTTTTTTGTTTTTTTTTGTTTTTTTTGTTTTTTTGTTTTTTTGAAATTCTGAAGAACACAGCTGATCATGTTGGAAAATAAGGGGAAAATATGCATTTGTTTTGCTATTTGAAGCACAATTTTAAATGGGACCCACTTATGAGAACGAATAGGCCATAAATGTTTCAGGTACTTCTTTATGAGTACTTCGAAATGATATATCGATATGCTCAAAATGATACTCAAGTGTATGCGAACTTGTTTCACAAAATACACCTATTGAGAAGAAAAATTAAAGTAAAAATTAAATTTATCTCAAATCTATGAAGTAACTAAGCTTAGAAGGGTTTATATATAGTTACTTGATTGTAGAGCGGTAAGAAGTTATGGATAGAGGCTCTATCTACACGTGCGCCTGCAGAGGGTGCAAATCACAGCTTGATTCAGTGTTGGTTTTCCTTGAACCAATGTCCACTTGCACGTTATGTGACACACTCACAAAGTGGTTCTTTACTCCTGAGTATTAGAGTGTCGAAGTAATAAAATAACCCGGTGAGTCCATGATCGATCCGCAAGGAATAGATTTAATAGGATAAAATAATAATTCAACAAATAAAATAAAAATAATAAAATAAAATATTAGGGTTAAGAGATTCACTTTTGATATTTCAAATATAAAATATTTTTTACTTTTTATAAAATATAAATTATAATTATTTCTCAATCAATTTATATCATGATTATCAAGTATTAATTATGCCAACAAATGTAATCCGTCATGTCGATAATTAGTATTGCCGATGTACTAAATATGCTAAAACATGTAGAATGTATTGTCTATAAACAATCAAAATTTTTAATAGTCAACTCTCTCTCATTTATGGGATTCATGTATTATATGTTCCAATCGGGGACCGTCTACAACTAGTCAAGAGTCCTCAATAACTGGAAAAAGTATATATTTTATTTGGGACATTATCAAAATTTATAAAATAATATAAATAAAAATCACTCAAATTTTCATATCAAGAGCTTCACCATTTACCCCAACAGGGTACATATTAGAAAAATAAAATTAATTTTATTAATAAAGAAAAAGAAATTACAAAAAAAAATAAAATAAAACACACACGATACTTACCCCCTAATCATCCCGAGAGGGGAAAATGAAGTAAAGCATCTGAATAGGAGGGGAGTTCCCCCCCCCCCCACCACCACTAAGGTGCCGAGCACCTAATATTTCCAAAGTAATTGCATTATTGCATTTGCTATATATTATAATTGTTAAAAAAAAAAATGCATGTTTAAATTGCGGCAAGAATTTATCTGGGATAAAATTTTAATAGAAGAGGGAACGCGATTAATTTGGAATTAATCGATTAAAAAATATATTGGATATATTAATTGAAATCGGATTTCAAAGCGGAGTTAAAATTGGATTTTAATTCGGGCTTCGTAATAATTTTGCTAGGCATTATTATTTAATTAAATTGGATTTAATTACGTCGCGACGGAAAATTCGTTTAATCGGATTAAACGAATTCGAGCCCGAAGTGTGTTGAAAAAGCCAACTTGAATTTGGAATTTAAAGTGGTAGGACCCACTTCACTTACATCAATTGTTAGACATTTGATAGAAGTGGTTGGGAACAATTAATTGGATTTTTTGATAACACACCTACCAAGTCAACATACACCAATTTTAATATATGTTTTTGGAAAACACAAATGGAACTATTCATTCTCTCTTCACTCCCTCCTTTGGGCGAAACTTCATCTCCTTGGAGGAGAAAATTTTCTTTCATTTTTTGTTCAAGCTAGCACTTAAAGGAGTCAAAGAAATGTGATATGGAAACTCACCCAAGAGTTTGGAACTCAAAAGAAGGGCTTGGAGCTTCTACATCCAAGGAAAAAGTTTTGAACTTCAACCGATCAATGTAAGTTAATTCCGCTAACTTATCTTGTTTATTCACCCTATAATCATGTTTAGGATTCTTGGGCAAGTCTTAGAGAGACTAACAATGGTATCAGAGCCACCTAAACTTGATTTTAAATTATAGGGTTCTAAACTGATAATACTATCAGTTTATTTATAGGGTTCTAAACTGATAATACTAACAATAGTCGTTATTTATTTATTAGTTGGACTAATATTTTATTGTTTTTATTCAACAGTTGGAATGTACCCTTATAATATCATTTGTAGTTGATAATATAGTTGGACTATAATAATCATTACATTTGACTATACCCGATATCGTTGATTGAATAGTTAGACTATTGCAATCAAGATGACTGGAAAGATTAACGTTAAGGACATCATCATGGGTGATAATGTCTTTAATGGTTCTAATTTTCCAGACTGGGATGTGAATCTCAGGATTGTCCTGGGAGTCTAGAAGTTGCTCTATGTATTAGACAGACCTCTCGGGCCTGAGCCTGGACATGAGCGGGTTGTTGATTATGAGCTTTGGAAGACTCACAATGATGACAACTCAACTGCTCAGTCCGTCATGCTTACCGCAATGACCCCTCAATTTTGTCGTCAAAATAAGGGATTGGATCCCTATAACATTATGTTGAAATTGAAGGACCTTCATAGATCTAACCTTAGATCTCAGAAGTATGAGTTGAAGAAGAAGCTCTTTCGCTCTCGCATGTCAGAGGGTACATCTGTCGAGCACTATGTGTCGGAGATGATTGCTAACATCGAACAGCTAGGTCAGCTTGGTATAACCTTCGAGGCCGAGACTTCTATAGATTTGATCTTACAGTCTCTGCCCGATTGCTGGGGCGGGTTCATCATGAACTATAATATGATGAACCAAGAAAAGACTCTTGAAGAGTTGATGGCGATGCTGAAAGAAGCAGAGCCAGAGCTTCTGAAGAGCAAGAAGCGCGAGGCGTACCTTACTTTGACATCCCAGAGGCCAAAGCTTGGCCGAAGGCTTCTGGGGGTGTGAAGAAAAAGAAGAAAAAGGGCAGGGCCAAATCATCAAAGTCTTCTGGGAAGACTAAGGATATATCCCAAGACGTCTGCCTATATTGTAGAAAACAAGGTCACTGGAAGCGTGACTGCCGTGAGTACAAGGCGGAGTTGAAGGAAATGAAGACGGGCAAGGCTTTGGCTTCAGGTATGTTTATTATAAACATGTCCACTACTAGTTTTAAAAATTAGGTTTTTGATTCTGGATGTGGAACTCACATATGTACTGGTGTGCAGAATCTGCTAATTAGCAGGATACTGGCTTCAGATGAGATCGACCGATGAGTCGGAAATGGGACGAGAGTCGCTGTTTTGGCCGTTGGGACCTATATTTTAGAACTGCCCTCGGGGCATGTACTTACTTTATCAGACGTTTGTTATGTACCTAGTTTGACTATAAACATTATCTCTGTATCTTGTTTGACCCAATGCGGGTACACTTTTGTATTCCGAAACACTGGATGTTTTGTTTATAAATATGATTTTGAGATATGTACTGCTGATGCCAATAATGGTTTTTATATTTTGAATATAAATGAATCTCAAACATATAATATGACAAACAAAAGGCTCAATATGTGGCATTATCTTATGCGACACATTAACAAGACTCGTATATCCACACTTTTGAAGAGTGGATACTTGGACGAATTTGATCATAATTCATATGATGTCTGCGGATCTTGTTTATTAGGCAAGATGCCTAAAACGCCTTTTAGCGGTAAATGTGTTCGTGCCATCGAACTGTTAGCCCTCGTTCATAGTGACGTGTGTGGGCCCATGTCTAGCCAGGCTAGAGGTGGATATGAATACTTTGTAACCTTTACGGATAATGCATCGTGTTATGGTTATGTGTATCTTATGAGACACAAGTCGGAAACTTTTGAGAAATTCAAAGAGTTTCGACACGAAGTAGAAAAACAGACCGGTAAAAGTATTAAATATTACGGTCGGACCTTGGTGGAGAATACTTGAGCAATGAGTTTCTCGATTACTTGAAAGAGTATGATATTCTTTCACAGTGGACTCCTCTCGGAACACCTCAATTAAACGGTGTGTCTGAACGAAGAAACCAAACTTTGTTGGACATGGTAAGGTCTATGATGAGTCGCACTGAGCTATCAATTTCCTTCTGAGGATACGCATTGAACAGTGCAATACTTATTTTGAATAAGGTTCCGTCAAAGTCTGTTGAACAGACTCCATATGAAATATTGACAGGAAAGAAATCGGGTTTCTCATTCCTGAAGATTTGGGGATGCTTGGCATACGTTAAATGTTTGGATGGTACAAACTAAAACCCAAATTGGATAAGTGCCTATTTGTAGGTTATCCTAGGGAAACCAAAGGATATTACTTCTACAACCCATAAGAGAACAAGATATTGTTGCTCTCCATGCGGTTTTCCTTGAAAAGGAATTCCTAAATGCAGTGGTAAGTGGGAGGAAAGTAGAACTCGATGAAAATCGGAGTGATATTTTTCCTGGCACCGATCCCCTCACGGAACACGAACAGTTCATCAGGGATGAGACTATTCCACAATCTTCTAATACACAAGAATCACGTAGGTTGGAGAGAGTCCGAAAACAACCTAAGAGGTATGGGTTTCTGATCTAATCTCATGTAGATATTAATCTTATTGAGGAATACAAACTGACTACGTATATAGTAGGGATATAAGGTATCGACTTTGCTTTATGGTAAAATGCCATGAAGTTCGAAATGGATTCCATGTATACCAACCAAGTCTGGGCACTGGTTGATGCACCAGAAGGCATTAAGCCGATTGGTTGTAAATGGGTCTTCAAGAGGAAAACCGACATGGATGGCAACATTCAAACGTACAAAGCTAGGCTTATAGCGAAAGGGTATCGTCAACGACATAGTGTCGATTACGATGAAACTTTTTCACATGTTGCCATGATTAAATCCATTCGGATAATGCTTGTTATTACTGCATATTTCAATTATGAAATATGGCAGATGGACATCAAAACCGATTTCCTTAACGGAAACCTTTTGGTGGATGTTTATATGCAATAGCCTGAGGGTTTTGTCGTACCAAAACATGCAAACAAAGTTTGCAAGTTAAATCGATCCATTTATGGATTGAAGCAAGCATCACGTTCTTGGAACCAACGTTTTGATGAGATCATAAAAGAATATGATTTCATTCAAAACGAAGATGATTTTGTGTATATAAGAAGGTTAGTGGGAGCGCACTGACATTCATTGTCCTTTACGTTGATGATGGATTGCTTATTGGCAATGACCTTCTCATGCTACAATCGGTGAAAGCTTGGCTTTCATTAAAATTCTTCATGAAATACTTGGTAGAGGCAACCTTTATTATAGGAATAAAGATCTACTGGGATAGATCTAAAAGTTGTTGGCACTCTCCGAGAACTCATACATTGACAGTGTTGAAGAGATTCAACATGGATCAGTCCTAGAAGGGGATGCTTCTGGTGTCACATGGCATCTCTCTATCTAAGGACATGTGTCCTAAAACTCAAGATGAGAGAGATTCAATGAATCAGATCTCGTTCGCTTTAGCAGTCGGATCGATCATGTATGCCATGATATGTACGCGACCTGATGTCTCGTATGCTTTGAGCATATGCAGTCGCTATCAGGCCGATCCAAGTGATGGTCACTAGATTGATGTAAAGAACATCCTTGAGTATCTTAGACGAACTAAGGATGCTTTCTTAGTCTATGGGGAATGAGAACTTGAGGTGATTGGGTTCACCAATGCAAGTTTCCAAACCGATAATGACGACTGTAAGTCGCAATCAGAGTACTATTTTGTTTGAACAACAGAACAGTGAGCTGGAAATCTTCCAAGCAAGATATTATTGTCGATTCAACAACAAAAAACGAAATACATTGCTGCGGCTGAGACAGGAAAAGAAGCATTTTAGATCTATAAAATTCCTAATTGGATTAGAAGTAGTTCTGTTAGCAGCTGAGCTGGGCTACAGCACAGGCTAAGGAATTACGGTCTCATTAATGATCTAAGTATGTACTTTGATGGTTTCATCTAATTTATGAGATCATACATCGTGGCGATGTAAAGATCAAAAAGATCGTTTCAGATGATAACCTTTCATATTCGCTGACGAAAGTTATATCTCAGCAAAATTTTGAGCGACCTGTACATAGTTCAGGTGTTGGACACTTGAGTGATTGGCTATAGGCCAAGTGGGAGATTGTTGGACAATTATGACCTATATCATCACTATTTATAAAAGACATGGTGTTTTTGTACAAATTAACTATGTGACAAGGGAAATTGCTCTTTTATAATTTTCTAATTGGATTACTTGGATATATAAATGATAAAAGTCCATATGATTAGTACCGAATTAACAAGATATGAGATAGTATTAATCCACAAAAGGTTTAATCATTAAATATCCCTAGTCGTAGTATTATCGAGACTGGACATCGATAATGCAGAATAGGCTAGTATTACACTTGTGCGCGTTATGAAAGCTTAACGGTATAGTTCTCATATATTTAAGTATTGGATACTTATGCAAGTATGATGAGGTTTTTTTAGCCGTTGGACCGGGAACAGCTTCGCTCTGGATAGACCCCTCGGAATCCCATTAGTAGTATGACTATATGTCTATGGGAATCTGAATCAGGGTAGGTGTATGTGGTCTTAACCTGAGACTTGCAATGCAAATACTAGCGACAATCAGTATACTTTGATTTTGGTCGTCCGGAGCTTTAATAGGTTCTGTGTACGCTTCTTCTGGGTATACTGAGAATCGTAGTGTATTGGGTGTGATGTCAAGATGGAAGTATCACTTCAGTCATATGGAGATGATGATCACGCAGGATACAGAACTAGTACTCTTAAATGTTGCAGCTATTGGGATAGTATGACTAGGTCATGATTATCCGATTAAAGAGACTAGTTGCTAGTGATCCGATATATGTTTCGTACGGGGCAGACACAATTCCAGCCACATGCCTAGCATGTGGCATCCGATACTGGATCGTAATATGTAATACATAATATAATATGCCTGATATAGATTATATATTCTTAGTTTAATATTTCTACAGAATTGGGTAGGCACGGTGCTTTGCTAGAAGCCAACCATGTCTTGTAAATCGGTAAGAACGTGGTAATGAAACGGTTAAGGTGCAATATAGAACCAAGAAAAATAAGTTTCCTATTATTTGGTAAAACATAAGAGAGAGTATCCTAGCATATAACCAGGTTTGGAAAATAAATTGGCAGAGAACTCCGTAGTCGGATTTATAGTAACAATGAAAGTAAAGAAAAAAAAGAATATAAACTCTAGCCAAAACCAAATCGCGAGTGTCGATGTTAATAGCAGGAATACGGTTTGAGCACCGAGGTGCACGTGCTTAAGCTTGAATATTTAGCCAATTGGGGAGGACCACTGAGAAACTACCTAGAAGCAACATTTTAAGTATTAACGGCATCGGTAAACAATATCAGTAAGTTAAAAAACCCTTAGCCTCATGGATAAGCAGAAATATTAGGATTTGAGGAGACAAGCGCATAAGTAATTTAAGCTTGACAATGAGAATACAAGGTGTGGGACACAGAAACTGGGCGACACATGATGTCCTAGGCTCGGGGCCTAGTCGGGAGTACGGAGTAGCCACGGGGGAC
>SKCR01000800.1:0-28735 GCA_019454045.1 Zanthoxylum bungeanum
CTCCCTTAATATAATATATTAACTTTGCATGATAATTACCAACCAGCCATATAGGCGGTATCCAGATTAAGTCAAATTAATAATTAATTACCAACCGACCAATCAGGCGGTATCCAGTTTAGTCAGGTTAATTTCTTGCAAAAGAGGATGTTCATTACGCGCCATATTTTTCAAGCTAGTATGAATCTTGCAAATCTCATTGTAGGTGAAACAGTATGTGACAGTGGATGAGTCACTGAACATATTCGTTACATCATAAAAAATCTTCAAAAAATCAGCAAAGTATTGAGCTTTCTCCCAATCCATATATGTAGGAAGCCCAATCATTTTGCTCTCATTTTCATCATCTCTAAAATATGGAGCATAGTGACCATCATCATCAATCATTCGATCAAAGGCCTTATAGAAGTCTAATGCAACATTCAATATTAAATAAGTGGAATTCCACCTAGTAGGAACATCTAAGATGACACTGCCTTTGTTCTCAATCCTCTCACGTGCTACCGCCGATTTAAATGCTTCCAATCTTGATGGAAAAGATCTCACATACTTAACAGCATTTTGAATTGCTATAATGCTTTCATCAAATTCTTTCGGACCATCAGACACAACTAATTTTAATATGTGAGCATAACACCGCATATGCACATACTCTCCATTAAGCACCAATGCATCTCCCATCCACGTCCTCATCTTCCTCTCCAACTGTTGGATGGCTACGGCATTGGCACTGGCATTATCCACAATTATAGTAAAAATTCTCTCAATACCCCAGTGCTGTAAACAAGACTCTATTAACCTTCCGATAGTGTCTTCTTTGTGATTGTTAATTGGACAGAATCTAAGGATTCACCGATGCAACTGCCAATCATTGCCTATAAAATGTCCAGTGATAACCATGTAATTAATGTTTTGAATTGTCATCCATATGTCGGTGGTCAAACTAACTCTCTGATAACCCATAGAGAAAATACTCTTCAACATAACTTTTTCATCAGCAAACAGCTGTAGGATATCTCTAGTTATAGTCCTACGAGATGGGACATCAAAACGAGGAACAACAATACTACAGAAATATCAAAAACCCTATTTCTCTATAAAGCTAAATGGTAGCTCGTCAACAATGATCATCTTCACAATTGCTTTTTGACACGCTGCTTGATTGAAATGACCGTCTCTCACAGAGAGATTTCCACTTGTGCTTCCCTCTTCACAAACCCCAACCAAAACACCTTGTACTTCACAATAAGCCAAATATGATTTGCAGGTCTCCATATGCCTCTTCAAGTTGGTTGTGGACCGATCCTTCGCACTACAAGCATAAGTCTTCTGACAATATGTACATACAACCCTATCCAGATTATCTTCACACATGCGGAAAACTTTCCACACTTCAGATCTTCTATTTCTTATTTTAGTTGCTACTGATGTGATTGATGGCGATGAATCATGTTTTTTCGACAATGGCGGTCTCTCGGAGTTTGATGGGAATTTTCTCTTTTGTTTCCTTGTTTCTGTTAATTGTACATCAATAGAATCTGATTCCGACCCACTACTGCTGGGTGAGCTTTCAAACCTACTCATCTACAATGAAAATAAAATAGACAATTAGACATATTCGTACAATGTTGTTTAAATATATTAATGAATAAATGTAATGTGTTGTATAAAATTGTAAGAAACTTAATTAACAAGGCATGTATAAAATATATTTGTTTTATCATTTAAAGAAGTTGCTATTTGTTCAACAATTAGGCATGAATACGTGATAAGCATAATTTTTAATAAAATCAACTAAAAGTATCATTGCATCAACATTGCAGCCAAAAGTCCATTGTATCTATTTTGACATTCACATCCACTTTATTAAAACATAATTTTTAATAAAATCCACTAACGAAATCATTGCATCAACATTGCAGCCAAAACTCCTCTGTATCCAATTTTACCTTCACATCCACAACCAATTTGCCCAGACTACTACATCACCCCAACAGCTATTGTAGTTTCAACACTTCCCCCACTGCCAACACCACTTTCACCAACCTCACAAGTAACTGAAGGCATGCGTAAATTATTTTCATAAACTTAGTCAAATAGCTTCTGTAAACTTGATATAAAATATATCTATTTTGTCATTTAAAGCTAAGGATTCAGAGAAAATGTTATATCAAGTTTACTAAACTGAACACGTCCCTGTCCAGCCAAATATCAAGTTCAAACAGCCAAATGTATTTTACTATTATGAACAAAATTTCATGATTCTCCAACCAAATATGAAATATCAACAAAATGAACAATTATGATTTCAATATTTTGAACAAAACCAAATCGGAAAATCCCTAATTTTGAATGGACAGTAAACAAGAAAATAAAGAAGAGAACTTACTTTCTTCGATTTCCCCTTTGAATGGCTTCATAGTTCGTGGGAAATAAATCGTGAATGGAGCTGTTTTGAAGAAAATGTGAGGATTTGAAGATTGGTTGCATGCGCGAGGAGTGAGGACATATATGATGAGGACGGAGGAGTGAAGAGCGATGATGAACGAAGATTTGAAGTTTTGAACTTTGAAGATTGGTTGTGGTTGGAGTCTGATTCTCAGATTTGTTGTCTCTCGGCGCCGGCGGTGAACTTAAGTGAAGAGGAAGACTGAAGAGTGAAGACCATGTTCGAAATGAAACCTAATTAACTTAGGTTTAATATGCAAACTGACGTCGTTTAAGATACTCTAAAACGACGTCGTTTAAGATACTCTAAAACGACGTCGTTTTGCATATTAATTAAAAGAAAAAAAATCGAGCGGAATAGATCAGATCATATTTTAACCGATCGAATCTGAAATCCATCAAACCATTACATCGCTATTCGATTGGATTAATTAATCAGATCCGATCCGATTCGGTCTGATCAAATCAGATCGGATCTGATTTGATCTGATCTGATGCCCACCCCTACCGATATCAATCTGATCCAGGTAATGATCATTGGACAACTATGAAACATATCATAAAATATCTTAAAGGCACCAAGGATAAGTTTCTGATAAATGGATAAAATGAGCTATAAGTTAAGGGTTATACAGACTCTGACTTCCAGGGTGATCAAGATGATAGAAAATCTACATCATGATACATATTTACCCTTAATGATGCTGCTGTTAGTTGGCGATGTTCAAAACAAGACTCAACAGCTAATTCCACCACTGAGGCAGAATTTATAACGGCTTCAGGAGCTGCTAAAGAAGCTGTTTGGATTAGAAATTTTATCACAAAACTTGGAATTGTGTCTAGTATTGCGGATTTGATCCCATTGTACTGTGATAATAACGGAGTCATCGCGCAGGCTAAGGAGCCGAGGGCGCATTCCATGTCTAAACATGTGGAAAGGAAATATCGAGTAATTAGAGAGATTATTGAACAAAATGACATAGTGGTCTTAAAGGTTCAAGGACAAGACAATATAATAGACCCGCTTATAAATGCCTTACCTCCTAAGTTATGTTGGGAAGCGGCCGCGAGTACGCAGCGGAAAATAAAAATTATTATGCCATTTTCCCTTTGCCCAAAACCCATTTGTTTTTATTATTCTACAAGCCTAGGCATGTTACTATATATTCTAAGCATAAAAATCATAAAACATGCAAAGAACATAAACCTAAACATGCTAAGTATCATAAGAACTCTAATTAAAATAAAGAAAGAAAAAGACTTACTTGAACCGAAGACTCCTCCAGTCCTCCCTCAAATCTACAAGCTTTTCTCGAACTCATCAAGCTCTTCCACGTTCCAAAGAGCCACCCAAGTGTGTGGCCTCCAAAGATGCACACACCAAAGCCAAATCTCAACGGTAAGACTACGCCTTGAGTGTACGGGTATTTTGCCCTTGGTGCTAGCCTAGACAAATACCTCAAAACTTTTAACTCGAGGTTCCTCTAGTCAATTAGACTTAAGGATCCTCAAAATCAGTGGTTTACTCTTAAACTTTAGAGTTGCTCACTTATATAAACCCAAGATATGAAAGGTTTTGGTGTAACAATTTGTAAAGAATTCTTTGGGTTTATATAGTGCTCCAAAGACAACAAAATTAATTAAGAATCCAATGTGGGATAAAAGCTAATTTAATCTTAGCCATTGGATCTTAATTTAGTGGTTTAATGAGATTATAAA
The DNA here is from genome assembly GCA_019454045.1 of Zanthoxylum bungeanum. Lineage (NCBI taxonomy): Eukaryota > Viridiplantae > Streptophyta > Magnoliopsida > Sapindales > Rutaceae > Zanthoxylum > Zanthoxylum bungeanum. Next base: position 4,168 of record SKCR01000800.1, read on the forward strand.
ACCCTAATAAGAGTTTGGGCCGAATTGGAATTCAAAACAAATAACAAAAAAAAAATTAATATTCATATTACTATTCATAGTACTATTCACGTGAATAGTAAATTTTTTTATTCCAATTCCAAAAGTGCCCCTATCGTCATTCACCAATCCCTAAGCCACTATGGAATCTCATAAATGATCTGTTCAATAATTAAACACATTGAACCATTTATGAACAATACCTACAATAATCATATATGCTGTTATATTTGTACTGTGCACTGTTAACCATTGATTTCGACTTTGGTGTGTGTGACCTTTTGGGTTCCCCTCAAGTTGGACATCAAATGAATCGTGATAATTTAATCAAACATAAATTATCCTCCGATTAGATGGTCGTTCGATTTCAATGACCAAGGTTGACATCTAGCAACATGCCAAGGCCCCCAAATGAGAAGGAAAGATATATATACCCATTCTGTATGCGATTTACATATGATACCATCCCTCGCCTCACTTTATCCCCACCTATTGACCGAGGGTACGAAAAGTGTCTACCCATATGGTTTAAGATATGATGTTAATAGTGTCATGAATTGTGCTAACCCAAGAATCTCACATGATTCTTCCGTTGTGGCCACAGTCTCAAATACTGATCACACATATCAACACGCGAACTGGAATACTACTCTTATAAGAAAATATTATCCGAGAGAGTGGTGATTCACTGTTGTATCCTTACAAACTTCATGTGTTTCAACAAATGACCCAATCATACCCTTATGACAGGATCTTTTGAACCGGGGAAGGAGAATGTCAAAGTTATTTGATCCACACATAAGATTGTAAAGACTTCAAGTCTAAGGACTTGTTATATAATCGATACATGAAAGTTCTCATGGACACATGGGATAAACACTCCATATGAAAACTTTCGGTGGTCAGTTCAATAGACACGAGCAACTCATGCATCCATGTGATAAACCAAGCGGACGGATCTCCGCTTAAGGGCGGATCATATCATCATGCTACTCTCTCCGCTTTGTGAACTCCCAGATTATTCACAAAACTATGACTAGGAACATTTAAGAGTAATGATTCTCATAAGGCGTGGAAGCCATCGTCTTATTACTCTAAGGGCTTTATTACAGTGTTGATGATTCATATAAGTTATGTAAGACACGTATAATAAAGATTTCCATTTTATTAATTAATGAAAATATTAAAAATACATGTACATATAGCCCATCCACAAGTTGGGTATATGGCATATCCCTAACAATCTCCCACTTGCACTATAGCCAACTAGTATGAATTTGGACACCATACTCTCGGGTGTGCCTATCATGCTTTTGTTGAGTCAGCCCTTTACTCAGAGAATCTGCAAGATTATATTCTGTGGGTATTTTCTCTATAATAACTTCTTTTCTCTCAACAATCTCCCTGATGAGATGAAATCGCCTGAGTATATGCTTGGATTTCTGGTGGGACCTTGGTTCCTTTGATTGAGCAATGGCGCCTGTGTTGTCACATTACATCGTGACGCCATTCTTTATCGCGGGAAGCACTTCCAGCTCTGTGATGAATGATGAGTGGTAATTGTATCACAATTTCCCACTTATTTAACTTAATATTTTGTATAGTTTCTTGAATTTTGTGAATATTTTGATGTGTTTTGTGTTCTTTTGTAGATAAATAAAGTTTCAGGACATTTTGGAGGTGATTTGGGGCCAAAACAGTGAAAATTGGACAAAAGGGCATTTTGGTAATTGTGCGAATCGCGACGCGCAAGCCACTGGCGTCGCAACGCCTAACGTGCGCCGGGGCCATGCTAACGTGCGCCGAGTCCACATGTCATAATCTGAGAAGTTTGACTTTGCTAACGTGCGTCGTGCCACGTGTCACCATCACAGCCGATTTGCTAACGTGCGTCGTGCCACATGTCATCATCCTATAGTGCCGACAATCGCCATCGCCACGTGTGCCACGTGTCACTCCATGTCACCGCCACATCATCATCCACATCACATGTTGACCAAGTCAAAGTGCCACGTCATCGCCATGTTTTCATCAACCAATCATAGCGTGCCACATGTCGCAATCCTACGGTTCCTACACTCCCTTTCTCCACGTCAGTGCCACGTCATGCCATGTCAGTATAATAATTGATCTCTCAGCCGCCTTCCCACGTGTCACCTTATCTTCTTATCCAGAATCGCTACGTGTCAAGCCCTTAAAGTGCCACGCCAAAAGAGACTGGCGTCGCGACGCTATAACCTTTGGCGTCGAGACGTCAAGAGTTTATCCGCGCCTATAAATTGAGTTCGAGGTTTCAGTTTCAGATGTACCATTCTCTCTAAATCTTTGATGTAAATAGGGAGTTATCTTCTTAGTTTCTTTTTAATTCAGTTTTGTAATTAATTTTAATTACGTTCTGTAATAGTAATTTACTTTTGTAATAGTAACAGTAATTTATTTTTTTAACTTTTACAGATTTACTATTCAACCATGAGGAGTTAACTTCCCCCTGCTAGGGTGAAAAGTAATTCTTTTACTATTGCTATTTAGATTAATCTCCCGTAAATATAATATATTCACTATTTAAAATTTGACTTAAAAAGGATACCGCCAGATTGGTCGGTTGGTAATTCATTTTAATCTGGTTTAAACCTGACTAATCAAGGATACCGCCAGATTGGTCGGTTGGTAATTAAATTTTCTTACCGCCTATATGGCAGGTTTATTTTTATTCCGCCTTTATGGCTGGTTGGACTTAATTTGACTTAATCAGGTTACCGCCTATATGGCTGGTTGGTAAAATAATCACAAGTTAATATATTATATTAAGGGAGATATCTAAATAGTAAATAGTAAAAGTTGATCCTTTTACCTTAGCATTTTATTTTATTGTAATTTACTTTTCACCTTTTACTTTACCGCAATACTTTTCAGCATTTTTACTTTATGTCTTTTACTTTCAAGTTTTTACTAGCTAGTTAGTGTTTGTTGTAACTAAATTAGTTATCTGAGGTTGTGATGACTTTTAATATCACGGGTTTATTAGGGGTTATTTTATAGTTTGGGTAATTTAAAGGTTTACTTATTAAGTCTTAAGCTTAATGCGTCTTGTTAATTGGCCACTAATAAGATTGATATGGTAATCTAAAATAAACTTGACAAAGGAATTTTAGGTTTCAGCCTTAGACTTAATAGCCCACGATCTTCCTTGAGGATAGATAACCCTTTAATAGATTTCCTTATAGGATAGACATATACCTGTCGGGCGAGGGTAGCCATAATTGGAACTTATACTTAATGAATCCAGATAATTTGGTTGACATAAACATATGGTTCAATTGGGTTAAAATGGGTATTTGCGTCTGACCATCGACAGAGGCTTTCGCATAATTTAGTATTCCAGGTTAGTAAACTGATTTATTACACAAACATCAAATAACCACTTCATCTTTTAAAATATATTAGAAAGATTCACAACCCTATATAGTTTTTAATATTGAATTTTCTTAAACCGACCTTCGTGTAATTTTATTTACTTGTTTTTAAATTTAGAATCATCATCATTTCAAATCAATCAATCAACCTGTTAGATACTGGTAATCATTTGACCTCATAAAATTAATAGCTTAGGTATTAAGTCCTCGTGGGATCGATACTTTTTATACTACTTGAACGATACGTGCGCTTGCGTTATACGCGTGTGTAAGCACCGATCAAGTTTTTGGCGCCGTTGTCGGGGACTTATTTATCTTTCACTATTAGTTTTAAGGTTAGATACCTTTACTTGTATCTAATTTTATTTTTACTTATTGTTGTTGTTTTCTTGTGTTTCAGGTTCTCAGAAACTTCATGAGACGAACCATAAGCTTTGAACTTTGACCACTTGACCTGGAAATTGAAAGAACCATCAGACAGTTGAGAAGGGAAATGCGAGAAGGCCAAGAAACAATTGTTATCATGGAACCTGAACCTTTGGAGGTTGCACCACCAATTTCCATTCGAGACAGAACCATTCTGGTGGTTGACAGACTCATTTCTTATATTGTACTTCCCCCCTTACCATCAAATGCAGGTGACATCAAGACATGCATTCAGATGATTCAGCAGTCAGTTCAGTTTGGGGGGGAATGCAACTGAAGATCCTAATGCCCACATCAGCAACTTCCTAGAAGTTTGCGGCACTTTCAATTACAACCGAGAAGCTGAAGAAGTAATGAGACTACGTGTTTTCCCATACTCCTTGAAGGACAGAGCTAAAGCTTGGCTACATTCACTACCAGTAGGTTCCATCACAACTTGGAACACTTTAGCCACCAAATTTCTTGCAAAGTACTTTCCACCAGCCAGAACTGGAAAGGTGAGGAATGACATCACATCCTTTGTACAACAAGACTCAGAAACTCTCTACGAAGCTTGGGAAAGGTACAAAGATTTGCTCTGAAAATGTCCTCACCATGAGATTCCAAAATGGCTTCAAGTCCAAACATTCTATAATGGATTTTCTGGAATAATGAGAACCATAATCGATGATGCTGCTGGAGGAGCTTTAATGGCGAAAGGAGAAGATCAAGCCTGGGACCTAATCGAATAAATGGCCAACAACAATTCCTTGTGGCCAACAGAAATGAGCATGATCCAAAGAATTACAGGAATTTATGAAAATGGAGCCAATACAGCAGTCAACGCCAAGCTAGATCGGATATGCAAATTCATGGAGACTCTTACCACTGGATCCACAAGTTCACCATATGGAGGAGCACCAGAGCCGAACCAACTTGAAGAGACGGTGAATTTTGTCAACAATTTCAACAGACAGAGGAACAATCCATATTCCAACACCTACAACCCAGGGTGGAGGAATCATCCCAATTTTTCATGGAGCAACAATTCAGGGCAAAAGAACAATCCACCACCTGGATTCCAACAGCAGAACCATCCACCACCTGGATTCCAGCAACAGAACAAAGGCCAGAAGCAGGCAAATGAACCAGGAATAGCAAAAGTGATGGCTCAGTTAAAAAAGTACGATGCTATGTTTCAGAACCAATCTGCTTCCATCAAAGCACTGGAGAATCAAATCGGACAACTGGATAATGCTTAGAGTTACAGACCGCCAGGTAATCTTCCCAGCAATACAGAACCAAATCCAAGGAATCGAGGGAAGGAGCAATGTCAAGCCATTACTTTGAAAAGCGGTACTGAAATAAAAAAAGATGTTGGAATCAAGGTATCCAAAGAAAAAGTTCCAAAGAAGCAGAGCAACAGATGGAGGAAAAAGAAGCAAAGGAAAAACAATAAGAGAGAATCACTCCACCTCCACCTTTTCCACAGCGACTTTCAGAAAAACAAACTGGACAAGCAGTGTGCTCGATTTCTGGAGGTGTTCAAAAAGCTGCATGACCGGCGTAAACACACACGTATAACGCAAGCGCACGTATCGTTCAAGTAGTATAAAAATATCGATCCCCACGAGGACTTAATTCCTACTGTTGTTATTAATTGTTGATACTATTTATTTACAGATATCTAATTATAGGGAGAAGGGAATGATTGCTTGAAATGATTTGATTTGTAGAGTTGCTAAATAAAATATAATAAAAGACAAAAGAAAATACTAGGAAAATAAAAGACTCAAAGATCTAGGGTTGTGAATCTTTCTAATATCTATTAAAAGATGAAGTAGTTATATTATAGTTGGGTAAAATATTGAATTATTAATCTGGAACACTAAATTATGTAAAAGCCTCTTCCGAATGATCATTTACAAATACCTAGTATAATCCAATTGAACCATATGTCTATGTCAATTAAATTACCTAGATTCATTAAGGTTAAGTTCCAATTAAGACTACCCCCGCCCGACAGGTATATTCCTATCCTGTAAGGAAATCTATTAAAGGTTTATCTATCCTTAAGGAAGATCGTGGGTTGTTGAGACTAAGGTTTAAACTTAAAATCCCTATGTCTAGTTCATTTTAAGTTTACCTAATCAATTTTATTAGTGATCGGTTAATAAAAAGCATTAAGATTATGACTCAACAAATAACTCTTTTAATTACCCCAACTATAATCTAACCATTTTTAAATCCGGTGATATTAGATTTAATCACAACCCTAGATATTTAACTTAGTTACAACACATAACTAAGCTGATATAAACTTAAAAGACAAAAAATGAAATTGCAGAAAGTAATTAAAATAAATATGAAATGCTAAGGTAAAAGGAAATAACTTCTACTATATACTATTTAGATATCTCCCATAAAATAATAATATATTAACTTGTGATATTTTAAACCAACCGTCCAGAATGGCGGTATCCTGATTAAGTCAAATTCAAATTATACAGCCCATAAGGCGGAACAAAATATAACTTAACCAACCGTCCAGTGTGGCGGTATCCTCATTAAGTCAGGTTAACCAGATTAAATTAAATAACCAACCGTCCGGAATGGCGGTATCCTTTATTAATCTGATTTTAAATAGTTTATATATCATATTTTAAGGGAGATTAATCTAAATAGCAAAAGTAAAAGAATTACCTTATTACCTCAGCATGAAGAGGTTACCCCCTCATGGATGGATAGAATTACTACTACAAAGCGTAAATAAAACTGAATAAAAGAAGAAAATAAGAAGAACTCTATTTTATTTATAAGGATTTCAGAGGAAGAGGTACATTTGAAACTAAAAATTCGAAATCTATTTATAGGCAAAAAAATCTAATTTTTTATTATTATTTTTCTGATTTTTATTATTTTATTTATTTTTCTGATTTTTATTATTATTTTTTTATTTTATTTTGAATCGCTGAATTTCGACACGTGGCGTGGTGTGCTAAAAAAAGACGGCTCGTTGAATCTTTGACACGTGGCATGGTGGTGCAATTACCAAAATACCCTCGGTGTCGGATGCCCCCAAAATTACCAAAATACCCTTTTGCCAAATTTCACAATTTGCTCCAAATCACCTCCAGAATATCTTGAAACTTTATTTTGGTGTCGGGATGCCCAAAATTACCAAAATTTGTGTCGGGACGTCCAAATGACCAAAATACCCTTTTTGCCAAATTTCACCAAATTTCACAGTTTTGCTTCAAATCACCTCCAGAATGTCCTGAAACTTTATTTAGATCTGCAAAATAACACAAAACACATCAAAATATTCACAAAACTCAAGAAACTATACAAAATATCAAGTTAAATGAGTGGGAAATAGTGATACATTTATCACTCATCACACCCCCAAACCTAACATTTTGCTAGTCCTCGAGCAAAATAAAATAACATAATAAAATTTTACTAAGCCACTTTCGTAGGGATCACGATTGCATTAGCATATGCAACAAGCTTTAAACCCATAGGTGTCCCTAGTGGACGAGTTGTAGTCTCGTGGGGTTTACAGCAATGATACCCACAAACATTTTACAAAAGTAAAAAGGTAGTGAAACTAATGCACACAAAAGCAAAAAGACAAGAGAAAAGAGAATAAAGAAGTCAGTGACTCATTAGATGAAACTTCTATTCCAAGTTTAGTAGTTGTTTTGTTTCATTCTAAATTACTAAATAAGTAAATTCTCCGATTATTTTTACCATTCTTCATATACACACCACAGCAACAAAATATTAAACAACTCATTTTGGCCCACAACGGTCATAAGTGCAGTTGATAAGAGAGTAATATAATATTTGTTCTAAAGTTTTATCAGAATTCACATCTTTTATAGTAATGGGAAAATTTTCTAATTTTTCTGATTTTTTTCTTTGATTTTTTCTTTTCTCTATTTTTTATTTATATACAATATCTTCCATCTATGTAGCGAGCTTTAGGTCGGTGACTCCAAACCAGTTGGCTTTAGGGCATCAGGTGTTAAGACACCCCTAAGGACTTAATTACTCAGACTTCAGATATATATACATATATAAATTTTTCATCATTTTTGATCCATGTAGCGAGCTTTGGGCCAATGACTCCCAAACCAGTTGGTTTTAGGGCATTAGGTATTAAAATACCCTTACAGACTTAATAACTCGGATCTCAGATGTAATTTTTTTTTTTTTTTTTTTTTTTATTCCATCACTATTTTTTTAGATTTTCCTCCAAATGAACTAGAGTACTGGATATTTACAAACTTTTCATTTTAGCTATGTCCGTATGTTACTATGTATGTTGATAATATCTGCTAACTAAGTATATGAAGATTCATTTTAGTCAGTTTTATGAGAATTTACAAATTTAATAATTCAAAAGTGAATAAACAAAAATTAACTTGTTTCGAAATAAAGGTTTGAAATACGTCTCAAGAGTGGAACTCCTTACACAACAGCTATTTCTTACCAATTTCATCTTTTTAGTCAACATAACAACCACATATTTCTACTAGTCATAAAACTTTAATTTACATGTTTTTTAGAAGTTTAATCAAAGGCTCAGTTTATGGTGTGTGACTAACTGTCGAATGGACTTCCCGTTGTAGATTCCCCAGAGGGAAGGTGGAGCGAGGCTCACTTAAGTACCCTAGCCCCTTAGGCTCTTATCGCTTTTGTCAGGAATAAACACGAGTCCTCAAACTAGTCTGTCCAACACACACAAGTGAATGATTACTAGTCCGCAACGTAGTGTAATAACAATGATGCCTACTCACAGCTTTTCCTTATAAAAAGGTAGTGAGTGAAGGAAGACACCAAACCATTACCTAGCTTTAAATAATGCCCTTTGTTTTTATTAATTTTTTAATTTTTTTGTATTTTTCGAAAAAATTTTGAACTAAAACACAAAACTAAAAATCAAGATAAAAGGAGAATTAAGAAGATAATACTTGGTTAAATGGGTTGCCTCCCAGCTAGCGCTAAATTTTTCGTCTTCAGCCAGACGTGACTGAATATATCTGTCAAGGCGGTTTCAGCGTCGTTTTGGATGTCCGATTAAAGACATTCCCATGAGCGTTGCTTTTGAAGGGTCTCTTCCAACGGTAAGGTGGTAAAAAGAATTTTGTCCCATTCAGTGCTCGTGCCACCTTTTTAATCTTTGTTGCTCCAGTGGTTCCTGAAAAGAAAGAAAGAAAATCAGGAGGTCTTGTATGGTGCTTGACTTGGAATGGAAGTTCCATTCTTCAAGCTTCTGGTTGATATTTTTGGTTGTACTCCCCAAAACAGCGATGTTTTTCCTGAATGCTCTGGATCTTTATAAAGTCAGACATTTGCTCCTCCATTTGCTCTGTTTCTTGCTCCACCTTTTCTTCACAGATGAGTTTGAAAAATTTCTGCATTCAGCTCTTCATCTGTCATCTGTGAAATACATGTTTCAAAATTTTCAACCTGAGGAGAAATGTTAGTTTTTAGGTCTTCATCCTCTGATCTGGTTGAAATGATTGGCTCAGGTAGATCTTCATCAAACATTTGTGCAATGGAATCTCCAAGATCTTCATTTTGAGAATACAGAATTTCATCCTCAATTTTTGATGCAGTTGGCACAAACAGCTCAGTTTCATCCTCGTCAGAATCTGAAAAATAGAAATCAAATCGAGACTTTGTCGGTTCGGGTTCCTGAACTGATACCTCTGGTTCTTGATTCTCCTCAGCCTCCTCTTTTGCTAAAGTGTCATCGTGAAATGTTTGGTACTCTGAGGCTTCATCTGAAAATGATTCTTGAGGTATATAGCTCTGGTTTTCTATTAATTGTCTGATCTGATCTGTCATTCTCTGTATGGATCCTGCGCGTTACTCTGATTTGTGCATCAAATCGAACTGCTTGTTCTTTGAACATGTGAATCAATTGATCTTCCTTTGATGGATCTGGTTCATGATAAGAATCGAAGGAAGATGGTGGATAAGATGGAAAATGTGATGATTCTTCGTACCTTGGTTGATTCCAAAAATTCTGCCACTCTGAAAGGTAAATACATTGATCGCTCGGGTGGTTGCCATCACAAATTACACATCTCCCCATTTCATTCTGTTGAGCAAATGTAGTATTGCTTGATTCTGAATTCCAGTGATAATTGTTGGGCTGGACAACAGGCCTCAGAAAACGAGACTGTTGCTCCCAGATTTGGGGTGTATCTTCTTGTAAAGTTCGTGATTTCTCAATTTCCCAATAGTGTTCCATTTTTTAATCACCTGAAAACAAAAAGAAATTAAAATTACAAAATAAAAGAAAGAAAATTAGATATGAAGTAATTTAGATAGTTTCAAAATTAACAACTCAAGAAAAATAAGTCCCCGGCAACGGCGCCAAAAACTTGACCGGCGTAAACACACACGTATAACGCAAGCGCACGTATCGTTCAAGTAGTATAAAAATATCGATCCCACGAGGACTTAATTCCTACTGTTGTTATTAATTGTTGATACTATTTATTTACAGATATCTAATTATAGGGAGAAGGGAATTGATTGCTTGAAATGATTTGATTTGTAGAGTTGCTAAATAAATAAATAAATAAAAAGACAAAAGAAAATACTAAGGAAAATAAAAGACTCAAAGATCTAGGGTTGTGAATCTTTCTAATATCTATTAAAAGATGAAGTAGTTATATTATAGTTGGGTAAAATATTGAATTATTAATCTGGAACACTAAATTATGTAAAAGCCTCTCCGAATGATCATTTACAAATACCTAGTATAATCCATTGAACCATATGTCTATGTCAATTAAATTACCTAGATTCATTAAGGTTAAGTTCCAATTAAGACTACCCCCCCCCGCCCGACAGGTATATCCCTATCCTGTAAGGAAATCTATTAAAGGTTTATCTATCCTTAAGGAAGATCGTGGGTTGTTGAGACTAAGGTTTTAAACTTAAAATCCCTATGTCTAGTTCATTTTAAGTTACCTAATCAATTTTATTAGTGATCGGTTAATAAAAAGCATTAAGATTATGACTCAACAAATAACTCTTTTAATTACCCCAACTATAATCTAACCATTTTTAAATCCGGTGATATTAGATTTAATCACAACCCTAGATATTTAACTTAGTTACAACACATAACTAAAGCTGATATAAACTTAAAAGACAAAAAATGAAATTGCAGAAAGTAATTAAAATAAATAAATGAAATGCTAAGGTAAAAGGAAATAACTTCTACTATATACTATTTAGATATCTCCCAAAATAATAATATATTAACTTGTGATATTTTAAACCAACCGTCCAGAATGGCGGTATCCTGATTAAGTCAAATTCAAATATACCAGCCATAAGGCGGAACAGAAATATAAACTTAAACCAACCGTCCAGTGTGGCGGTATCCTCATTAAGTCAGGTTAACCAGATTAAATTAAATAACCAACCGTCCGGAATGGCGGTATCCTTTATTAATCTGATTTTAAATAGTTTATATATCATATTTTAAGGGAGATTAATCTAAATAGCAAAAGTAAAAGAATTACCTTATTACCTCAGCATGAAGAGTTACCCCCTCATGGATGGATAGAATTACTACTACAAAGCGTAAATAAAACTGAATAAAGAAGAAAATAAGAAGAACTCTATTTTATTTATAAGGATTTCAGAGGAAGAGGTACATTTGAAACTAAAAATTCGAAATCTATTTAGGAGGCAAAAAAATCTAATTTTTTATTATTATTTTTCTGATTTTTATTATTTTATTATTTTTCTGATTTTTATTATTTTTTATTATATATTTTTGAATCGCTGAAATTTCGACACGTGGCGTGGTGTGCTAAAAAAGACGGCTCGTTGAATCTTTGACACGTGGCATGGTGGTGCAATTACCAAAATACCCTCGGTGTCGGGATGCCCAAAATTACCAAAATACCCTTTTTGCCAAATTTCACAATTTTGCTCCAAATCACCTCCAGAATATCTTGAAACTTTATTTTGGTGTCGGGATGCCCAAAATTACCAAAATTTGTGTCGGGACGTCCAAAATGACCAAAATACCCTTTTTGCCAAATTTCACCAAATTTCACAGTTTTGCTTCAAATCACCTCCAGAATGTCCTGAAACTTTATTTAGCTGCAAAATAACACAAAACACATCAAAATATTCACAAAACTCAAGAAACTATACAAAATATCAAGTTAAATGAGTGGGAAATAGTGATACATTTATCACTCATCACTGCATATCAACATTCCATTTGCAGAAGCCTTGGAATAAATGCCCAGCTAATTAAGCCCAATATATTAGAATTCAAATTTTAAACCATAAAATGAATTAAATCCAATTATAGTTTTTCCATGCATATCATATTCTAATTTAAACATTTTAAATCACATAAAATCACATTTCATGTCTTTAATGATTATGCATCCAATGCATGTAAAATGTAAGAGTATGTACCCTAAGCTATATGACATGTTATTCAAATAATTCGAATTAAACATACATATAACAAAAAAAATTATTTTGCATTGCCCGGGCTCTTATTTTTCCTATACTAATCTAATTAGTACAAAATAACCCAAGGCATCCATTGGTCTTCAAATCACGCTCCAAGGTGGTGTTGGCTCCTTTGCGACTTCAGTGCTCCAAATTACAACAATTGAAATTTTTATATTGGAAAAATAAAATTACAACAATTGCAAAAAATGGCCTTATGGCCTTACATCCTAAAAACAAAACCAACATAAGAATAAGAGCCAGAAAAATTTAGGACCAATGTAAAATTCATTCATCACATGAAAAACAATAAGCATTCATCATATGAATATTATTTTGTGCATATTCATCTAAATATGCATATCAATATTTATAACTCATATAAACATATTAAAAACAGTAACTTTAAATGAAAAAGAGAAGAGTTAAGAATACTTTTTGACCTTGCTCTCGATGCCAATTGTAGGAAACGCTTTCCTTGCGCAGCGGAAACGGTTTAGGCACACAGTTCGGACTTGAAAACTTTTTCTGCCCTTCCATTGAATTGCCGAATGTTACTTCCACCACCACTAAAATTTTTCTTCAATTTTAGACAAAATTCCAGCCCCGAAACAGCCCCGGAACAGTCCCCGAATAGCCCCGAACAAAAGCTGAACTGTTTTGGACTCGATTCGCAACCAACGCACTGCAGAAACAGCCCCTGAAATGCATGGACTATGGCTGTGTTTTAGTTCTGATTTTTCACTTGAAAACAGGCCCAACACAACCCCAAAACACCATAAAATATTCCTCCCCAAAAAACTGGATTAAAATGAAACCAAACCGAGTTCCGTTTCACCAAGTATAGTGGCGGCAGTGAGCAAAACAAAGCCTCACTGCCGAGTACAGCATTAATGAGATGAAGAAGATGATTTGTTCAATACCACAAAGTCTTTCGAGCTATAACTCATTACCAACGGAAACTAGTGTGGGGTAGACACACAAAATCAATCCCTGAACTATTTAGAGATGATGTCACACAACAACTTTTGTTATTTTGTTATTTATCTTTTTGTTGTTCTTTTATTTTCTCCACCACTTGAGAGGATTTGGAGAAGAAGAAGATGGAGGCTAGGGTTAAAATGAAAGGCTTAGGCAAAAAGAAAAATAAATCTTCTTTTTATACTTAGGGTTATTTGTTTCTAACAAACAAAATCCTTTCCCTTTCCCATCTCAAAGAATCGGCCAAGCAAGGGATTTTTCTTTAATTTTTGTAACAATTGTATTAACTTTCATAAAGTCAGTATATGTTAGAAAAATAAGAAGTTAATACCTTATTAAAAGGTTTAACTTCCAAAATAATGTCAAGGGTTTCCAAAACCCAAAAAATGGAATTCATAATTTAACCTTACATTAAATAAATATGGAATTCCTAATTTGACCTTACATTAAATTATATCTTATATAATTTAATATATTTGTTTAAATATCATATATTTAATAAAACCATATATTACCTTTTAATATAAAGTTTCAAGTGTGATTAAATAAAATTATTAATCATATTAATAATATTTATACCTTTGTGAGTATATACTTGGACTATCCAATTATATTAAATCCGCTATAGTAGAATGAGCTAGCACAGAGACCAAATGGACCTATGGTTCCGAGCTCCAATAATCTCGAAATATCAATTATGCTCTTAATTTAATATTTTGAATTATTAACTCCGGGTTATTTCACTAAAAACCCGAAGTTGCACTCTCATTGCCGCAGATGGTATATTAAGCCGAACCAAGTCAGTGTCCATCGATATAGTCACTACATAAGAATTGACTTTCACGAGTATCTCGTAATTAGAGTCGGATCATAATGTCCGTATACCCCTCTAATTATTTATACCTTAAGAACCATTAATTCTCTAATGAATGATTTATTAATAACCATTATGAATTTTAATCTTTCTATTCGTAAAAGAAATACTTGAGCTCTCAAATCGTTCAAGAAGTAGTGAACTCCATATCTATGTAAAACGTTCCCAGCTACACAACAGATCATGCCCCCAAAGTATGTAGCTATTGGTCGGGACTGCTACATCAACCTCATCTCTTGTAAATCAAAGGACATAGCCTTCCATGCAGGAGTTGTAGTACAATCAGGATTAAGATCAATCCATATGTGAACATCTAGTAGATCGAAATGACTTCTTTGTTTAAGGGATATTATAAGAATGTCATTTCCATCTGGGTCCAGTCTTATATGATCACATCATATAAGGTGCCTCTATTTTCATATCTCTACATGGACGATCCTGGATCAAGGTCCCCATATAAATATAGACTGGACCGCAACTATAGATAAACCAAAAACAAAGTACCCGCTTTGTTTGCTCTCTATGGAATTTTTAAGATTACTAACTTCAGACTTAAATTCTCTTGTGTATGACACTCATACAGTAAGTCTGAAGGAACATAAGTAATCTAGGATAATCAAGATAATTTATAATATGCAAAATTAAAACTTTGAATACAAGAAAGCCCAAGGAAGGTTCACTGGGTGCCAAGTGGGAATGGCCATACAGAGTGGTGGAAGTCATTAGGTCGGGTGCTTATCTTTTGGAGCAGCTGGACGACACATGGCTCAAGAAGCCCTGGAATGCTGAGATGCTAAGGAAATATTTCCAATAGCTCTCCTCCTTAAGTTGGAGAATGCAATGTAAAAGAGTGACCAGAAGTCACCAACTAGGACTGAGCTGGATGATGAAATGTAACGTCAAGAGTTGGTGGCATTGGTACGCCGCCCTTAATGAATGAACAAAGCCTCATATATATAAATTCAGACAAGAATAATATTATTAAATGACCACACGAAAGTCGAAAGTTTATTAGAGCCTCTCTTGAAATGACTCGAAAGGAGTTGTAAGAATAGTAGTAGATCCCATAAATATGAATAAAACTTTCCCTTTTAAATTAAAAACTTGTCCACTTTTCTTGTTTGTTATTTGAATAGGAAATGCATGTTCAATATTCTTGTGATATACTCATGGTCGAGATAAATCAAGGGGTGCTCGGTATCTGGAGAGGGCGCCAAACCCGTGGCACGCCAATCCCTGATGTTATTATCAAACCCCAGGTGGAAGTGCTTCGACCTAGATACCTTCACTTTTTAGGATCTAGAACGCATGAAGGGATGAAGGACATGTGGGAAAAACATGAACCCCCAGTGGAATGCCAATCCCTGGTGTCATTATCAAACCCCGGGGTCAGAGCGTTATTACCCCATGACTTGCATTCTTGAGGAATAAGCTCGCGTAAGCCGAACACATGGAAGATTCCCCTTGTGAGTTATCTGGCAGATCCCGCTGAGAACCACCAGACGCATAGCACGAGGACGACCAAAGTACCCCTGTGACTCTTGTAGCCTCGGGTAAGCCAAACACATGGAAGATTCCCCTTCTGTGAGTTATCTGGCCGATCCCGTTGAGAACCATCAGGAGCATAGTACAGGGACGACTAAAATGCCTCCGTGACTCTTGTAGCCTCGGGTAAGCCTACACAGGGAAGATTATCCCCTTGTGAGTTATCTGGATGATCCACTGAGAACCACCAGATGCATAACACGGGGATGGCCATAGGGCCTCCGTGAATCTTGTAGCCTCGGGTAAGCCGAACACAGGGAAGATTCTCCCCATGTGATTTATCTGACCGATCCCACTGAGAATCACCAGTCGCATAGTACGGGGACGACCAAATTGCCTCTGTGACTCTTGTAACCTTAGAGAGGCCGAACCCAGGGAGGTTTTCCCCCATGGGTTATTTGGTTAATCCACTTTGGATCATGAGCAGCATAGCACAGGGAGGGCCAAAGGGTCTCCGTGGCATTTGCAGACTCTTGACTTGCCTAACATGAACCAAGTCTCATGGCGTTGTCCACTCCACGATCCGTAGCACGATTTACCGAGCCGTTGAACTGTAAGGTTCAGAATTGTTATTTTGGGTAGCCCTAGGCAGGATGCTGTCTTCGGTGCCCGCGTTGTTAGTTTTCGAGTATGTATGGAGTATGTGATAAGTCACATTCGCAGTACTAACATTATCTTGGTCCTAATTTTCTCTTTATGGATGACCTGGACGATGATGCCTTTACCGAGGTTAGTGGAGCATTGGAGGTTGAAAATCTTCCCTCGCGGTTAAGTCTCATATTGTACCACCGGCTCGGGGCTGCATTCGTTTCACCGAGGCCGTCTTGTATTACCAGCTCGGGGTCAAGTCATATCCCATCGAGTCTCGATATTTATCGACATGGGGTCAGAACATCTCCTTCGTAGCCATGTTTGGTTAGCATGAAGAGGTGACATTACCTCATGGCCAAGTGTTATTTCCAGCTCGGGGTCGGGTCATGTCCCACCGAGTCTGGATATTTATCGACATGGGGTTGGGGCATCTCCCTTATGGCCATGCTTTCGTTGGCACGAAGAGGTAACATTCCATCGTGGCCAAGTGTTATTATAAGCTCGGGGTCGGGTCATGTCCCACTGAGTCTAGATATTTATCGGCATGGGGTCGGAGCATCTCCCCCATGGCTATGCTTTGGTTGGCACGAGAAGGTAACATTCCTTCGTGGTCAAGTGTTATTACCAGCTCGGGGTCGGGTCATGTCCCATCGAGTCTGGATATTTATCGGCATGGGGTCGGAGCATCTCCCTCATGGCCATGCTTTGGTTGGCACGATGAGGTAACATTCCCTCATGGCCAAGTGTTATTACCAGCTCGGGGTCGGGTCATGTCCCACCGAGTCTGGATATTTATTTACATAGGGTCAGAATGTCTCCCCTATGGCCATGTTTTGGATGGCATAAGGAGGGAGCGTTCCCTCGTGGCTAGATGTTGAGGGCCGAGCGACCTCAAAGATTCAAGAAATTATTCTAAGTATTGAAAGGAAAGAGCATGCATTCAATTATCAACAGTCATAGAAAGAACAAAGGGAAAATCATGAAATGTAAATTATTTGGTACAAATGGCCCCCTAGGGGTCACCTCAACAAACATCCATAGCAAAAATTAAAAAGTTAGGCCACAAGGGCCTCGGGCTCGGGGGCTGTGGCAGAAGCTTCTAGTTCATGGGAAACAACAGAAGCATCGGGCTCAGAAACCGAAGCGGGTCGGTTAGGCTTCGGGAGAGATTCAACAGGATCAGTTGTCACTGGCTCGAGTAGGAGGCTTGGCTCAGGATCGGCAGGGTGGAGGAAGTGCCTGCTATGATTTCGGGGACTATGGAATGGATAGGCTCGGGATCTTGACCGATTTCATGGTATGGGTCTTCCCCGAAGGCTTCGTATAGATCACGGCAAACTTCCTCTAGAGAGATCTCCTCATTGCATATTCTCACAATGTTACGTACCATTTCCAAGTCCACTCCAAGTTGGAGTACCCCAAATATCCCAACGCAGTTCTCCATTCATTCAACTTTCACTTCTTCTCTAGAAGACTCCAGCTGGTCCGACTTGTCTTTCAACCTTTTCTCTCAGGAAGCCGGTAGCCACTTCAGGGATTTGACATCATCATTTAGGCATGTGGCCTCAGACTTGGCGTCATCTCTCTCTCTCTCTTCATGAAATCCAAGGCCTTGCAAATAGAGGCTGCCACAAACTTTGTTTCAGTTTCAGACTTCTTAAAGTCGCGGTTATCCAAATTGAGCCCGTCAATCTCGCCCTTGGCTATTTCTAGTTGTTTGAAGCCTTTGCGCCTGACCCCATTCTGAGAGTGTGTTGACAATCAGATCCCGATTGGTGGACATTACATAAACCATCTGCAAGTAAAGGCGCGAAGTCAGTAAAGGAGGATGAAGTGAACAAGTAGTTAATAGATGAGTTCAGTTACCTGGGGGAGGGAATCACAAGATTGATCGATATTTTCTCAATGGATAGATCATCGAGCTCCTTTGCTTTCTCGAGACCGACCACATTGGCAATACGGTTGAAGGTCAAGAGAAGGTGGGTCAGATGGTCTCTCATCTCCTCGGGAAGGTTGTCGTCTATTAGAGGCAGGGCATTGCCAACAAACTCGGTAGAGGCCACGAGACGTTTGCCTTTCTGGGCTACAGACTTTTTTGTGGTCTTGACAGGAGGCTCATCGGTATTGTCATCCCCGATCTGGTGGAAGTGACGCTTTCGAGGTCCTAAGGCAGTTCGAATTGCTTGAGGAATGGAGGACCCCCCTCCCCGTAAAAGGGGACAGAGGGGAAGTGCCCGACTGTTGGGCAGAAGAGCTCGGTTGTTGAGGATGCGAAGGTCCCCCAGATGAGGAAGCGAGATGAGTAGCTTTCTGCCTGGCCTCGGGATGAACGGGCGTGCTGAACCTGCCCCAAGCTCCCACAGGCCTTTCCTGAATTGCTCTGGCTAGCTCCTCGATGATCTTATTCACATATTTCTTGGTTGACATCCCTGCAGGTAAGAGAAAAATAGATAAGTAAAAGAAAGAGAAAACAAAAAAATTTAGAAATAAGGCACGAGAGGTCAGCGGGTCAGTCAGAGCCTACCTGACTTCTTAGAGTGAGATGATGGAATGTGCGGGACAAGGCCCGAGTCAGTTAGAGAGGAAAGGTGGAGAAGTTCGGGGGCACTCTCCCATGTGTGGATGCCAATTTGATTCGTGCCTGGTTATGGTGGTGGACCTTTGGAATTTATCCCCAACAGGCTGCAAGACTCACAAAGGTTAGAAGGAGCTCGGGTAAGGAAAATGAATTATCAGGTCCGGAAATTACCTCTCACGTGAAAGACATTGGGGATCAGTACACTCGCACCATCCTCGTACATGAGCATCCCCCAAGAGCCTTGGACCCAGAATAATTTGTCTTTGAAGTTTTTATTTGTGGCTGGGAGTTTGGAGATCAGTGGGTCGACCCCGGCATAAGAATAGAGGTAATAACAACCCTTGTATTCATTCGAGTTAACGTTCATCCTGTACAGTCTCTGTAGCTCACAGAATTCGGTCTCTCCTAGACCAGCCCAGGTCCATATCACGTATAGGCCGGACAACACCCTCCATCCATTCAGGTTCAGCTGGCATGAGGCTCAGGTTGAACAACACCCCGTTGATGGCCATGTCTGCCCCCATCAGAAGTGCTTGGAGAGGTGTTGTAGTCTTTGGGGCTTTCAGACCCTCAGTTGTTTATCACCTCAGGTCAGAACCACACGTCAAGTGGTAGCATTTTAGGATGAGTAGGGGTAGAGGAAGACTCGGAGTCAGACATTCCTAGTGAAACACGGGATGAAAATGTTAGTCAGCAGAAATTCAGTGTTAGTAGAGCTTTGCCCGAGGGCTCACTAGTTCCTTCCCTACCAAGTGCCAAACCCTAGAAAGCTCTAAACTCCCTAATAAACACTAGAATTTTAAGTTTCTCAAGTCACAATCAGAAGTGCATCGAAGATATTCCACAAACTCATGCTCCCTAAACACAAAACCCATAACCTACCCACGCAGGCAAACATACCAATAATCCAACCCATCCCCGCATCACAAAATCAATCAAGAAGTAATAAAAAGAAAGAAGATAACTGTCTGAAGAACTTACTTGTGTGGGAAAGACAAGGCTGGTGACTTCAAATTAATTCGGGGAGAGCAGGGTTGTAAAGCACGATGGAGGAGTTTTGATGCTTAGTTGACTGAGAGGAGATGGTGATGAGGGGGAAGAATGCATAATGGTTTTTTTTATAAGGGGTTGAGGTTGTTTCCAGTCATTGGATCGTGGTAAATGGCTCGGATTTACGCCACGTGTAAGGCATATCTTGGCTAGCAGTTGAAATTCGAATGGATAGTAGAGATGAAGAAATCGTTTGGGTTGGAGCGTGATCAGGCGATCATATCCGTTTTTGGGGGGAAGCAAATATGGGACATGTGGCAGCGTGGGACAAGTTGATATATACAGCCCCCTGGAATGACGTGACGACTATTTAAAGATGTGATGATGTTTCACGGTTTCCGAGGACGGTTACAGAAAGTCAAGAATGGCATTTATGGGGGTCATCATGACTATTAAGGCAGAATCTTTTGGGCACGGTGAGTGGCCTATCAACCCGAGCACGTAACAATTGTTGTTCCTGGCACCAACTTGACAACTCGTTGATACCAAGAACTAGGGGATAGATGTTGATAGCAATTTTAGGGCCTCATGGTCCTCATCAAGCTCAAAAGAGCATTAAGGGAATTTCCAGTCCAGTGTACTAAAAGCCGAAGATAGTAATCAGAGACATCTAGCCCAGCAGAGTGGTTTGGCTTGGTCCTCATTCCCCCACCAACCCGAGGAGTAAAAGTGTTTAGAGAATAAAAGCGATCAGGGACCTCAGGTCCGACCCGACCATGTGGCTCGATAAGTCGGGATGAATATTGTTACGGCCACCCAACTTGGTAGGGTAGATCGGGGTGGACTAGATCAGGTCGGGGTCACATTGATCGGAACTGGGTATAGAAGTGTAAACACGACTTGGGGACTTACACCATCTATAAAGTCTTGATATGACATGCGCAACTTGTAAGATTATCTTTTGACACACGTCATCACGTGAACAAATGGATACAAACTAGCATCATAAAGGTAGCGTGTGGAGTTTTCCAAGAAAGGGTTTAAGTTTAATGAAGTGTCAGATGGCAAGTTTACTTTCGGTAGTGGCAGGCTCACGTGACTGAGGTCACGAGGACGGTGGAACAATGTTATCTTCTTTGTTATATAAAGGGGTTGAGTGTACTTTTTTAAGAGGTTAGAAATTTTCATTCTTGAAAGCTTGTAAGAGAGATAAAAAAAGCCTATTTTTTGAGAGATGACGCAAGAGAGGTCGATCACACTTGTAATAGTCATTTTGTCTTGGTCGGTCAAACCCGACCACATTATAAAAACTATATTTCTTTGTGTCTGTGGACGTAGGTCGGATCCATTCCGCCGAACCATGTTAAATCCTTTTTTCTTATCTGTGTACTTTCCGTTTTTTCTGTTAAGTTTGCTTTTGGTTCCCAACAAACCAAACAAATTCACAGTCGGGGGAAGATTGTTCGAGGAACAAGTTTTCGAATTTATCCTTGGAATGAAAATCAGCCGTCAACACTATCTTAAGAGAATCGCCTCAACGACATCTCACAGTTTCTCGAAGAGCTCCAGACCTGACCCGATTTTCACATAAACGTTTTGTGTGAGAATTTTTCTTGAAAACAAAGAGATAATTCGTTGAAAATAGGGAAGAAATTAGTGTGAGAGGGAAAATGTGAGTTAAGAGCTATTTTGATTTTCAATTCATGATATTTTAATGATCATTTTTTATATTAGGGTTATTTTAGTAATTAAAAGTCAAAACATATAGCCTAGTGGTGCTTCGTTGGAACACAAATACTTCAGTTAAAGAGGTCAAGAGATCGAATCTAAAAGGACGCACACATCGCTAGTTTAATTTTTTATTACTGATACTATAGTGTTAGTAATCGCTGATGTTACATATACTGATATCACAGTGTTAGTAATTTTTGATATTTTTTTTAAAAAAAAAAAAAAGAGAAAATGATGCTTTTGTCTCACTTTACTAATATTTTTCGAAAAGTGTCACTTACAAAGTGTCAGTAAAGCCCATTTTGGCGTAGTGCCAAAATATTAATTAAAACATCTTTAATTAAATATTTTGAATTATTAACTTTTAGGTTATTTCACTAAAATCCTAAAGTTACACTATTGTCACTGTAAATATTTTATATATACCGAATTATGTCGGATTCCATTGATATAATCATTACATACAGATCGACTCTTTACGAGTATCTTATAATTATAGTCAGGTCATAATGTATGTTATACCACTCTAATTATTTCTTGTGCCTTAAGTAGCATTGATTCTCTAATAAACAATTCATTCATAACTATTATGAATATTAATCTTTTTATTTGCAATATAAAGAGTTGAGCGCTCTAACCGTTCAAATATCGAATCAACCCTTGAGAAAGATACTCATATACTTCTTATAAGAAAGAGTGCATTCTATATTTATGTAAAATATTCCCAGCCACACACCAAACATGCCCCCGAAGTACGAAGTTATTGATCGGGAATACCACACCAATCTCATCCATGTAAATCAAATGACATAGTCTGCTATGCAGGAGTTTATAGTACACTCATGATTCATATTAATTCATATACGACCATATAATATACTAATATGAATTTCTTTATCTAATGAATATTATAAGAAATTCATTTCTATTTGGGTCTAATTCTATATGATCACATCATATAAGGTGCCTCCATTCTCATGTCACCACATGAACGATCCCGGATCAAGATCGTCATACATTTATAGAATGGACAGCAGTTATAGATAAATCACAAATAAAATACCTGTTTTGTTTACTCTCTATAAACTATTTTAAATTATTAATTTCAGACTTAAATTCTTTTGTGTATGACACTCATACGTCAAGTCTAAATGTACATAAGTAATCAATAATATACAAGATAATTTATAATATGCGAATTAAATCAAAATAATTTGATAAATGAATAATGCATCATTAATTAATTCAAAATAATTTCGTTTACATATTACATGATCATCTAGGACATATATCCGAACATGAGGTTGTAGCCAGTAATTTATTTATTTTTATTTTTTTGCTTTATAAAGATAAAATGGAGAAAAAATTAGTTCAAAAGTATTATTAATTAAAAAATATATATACTAAAGATGAATAAAACTTAAAGTTTTAGGATTAAAGAGAAAACAAATTATGAGATAGAGATTTTATAAATATGATTTTTAAATAAATTTATTTTTATTTTTAAATTTTTGAAAGGGGTAGACAGAATTAAAATTCATGTTTTATCCTCTTTTATCTTTTCAAAATTTTAACCTAAATAAAAATAATTGAAAATCATAGATATACAAGTAAATAAATTCACATCTTTAAATTCGATTTTGATTTTAAATATCTGTTATGGTATTCGTCAAAACATTCCACCCATTACAATATTCTTATCAAAAATAAAATTCAAAGTTCAAACTTCGCGTCTAAGCTTAACAAGTTAACCTTCGTACATACGGCAGGCGTTTGGACGACCGTCTTTCTGCGATAACAAAGAACTGAATTCAACGCGCAAAAAAGCTTAAAGCAAAGGGCAGGCATGGCTAGCGAAACCGAGCCAGCGAAACTGCTATTACCGTACCTACAACGAGCGGATGAATTACAAAAGCACGAGCTTCTTGTCGCTTACTATTGTAATATTTTCTATCTGTAGCGTTGGATTTATATCTGGATATATTGTGTTTAGTTAAAAAGCCGACGTCGTTTTATGTACTTGTTTCTTTGTTTATTAATCATTTAGGTCGATTATATGCGATGGATAGAGGGTTGAGGATTCCACAGAGCGAGCGGACCAAAACCACCAATTCTCTCCTTGTTTCTCTCATGAACCAGCTTGAGAAGGTTTATTTTTCTATTTTTTTAAAAAAAAAAAATTTGTTCTGATATCATCAAATTTATTTGTTATTGGAACTATATTTCTTATTAGATGGAGTTGTTGATGAATTCCTTGAGTTTTGAGATATGGGTATTGATCATTGGTGTGTTTAGTCAAATGGGTGTGTTAGATTTGTGAGAAATGAGGGAAAGCGAGTCAAATGTCATTCTCTAAATCTCATGAAAATCACTTTGATTGTGTGAAGCAGATGAGAAATGTTTTGTTGAGTTGTAGTGTTGCACTAGTACTGAGGCTCTGGGATATTATTGAGTTACTCAGTTGCCAAATCCATATGTGCAAAAGCAATGGTTGGGATGCGCTTTGCAGCTTAAGCTATTTCAATGTTTCTGCTGCCTGTAATGCCTCACATTGCTTGCCGGTTTTATTTTGCGGTGAAAATTATGTTGTTTGATAGAAATAATTTGTTTATTT
Organism: Zanthoxylum bungeanum; assembly: GCA_019454045.1. Classification (NCBI taxonomy): domain Eukaryota; kingdom Viridiplantae; phylum Streptophyta; class Magnoliopsida; order Sapindales; family Rutaceae; genus Zanthoxylum; species Zanthoxylum bungeanum. Next base: position 28,419 of record SKCR01000800.1, read on the forward strand.
GGCTGTTATCGAAATCTTTTAAACAAATCAAATGGTATATGTAGTTTTGGGTTGTAGAGCTTTCTTTTTGTTTTATAGTTTCATTGACCATTCTGGTGGAAATAGCTCTCATTGTGACTATTATTCTTTGAGTTATAAACTCATAATGTGTTTATTCTCTCACAGATTTATTGTTCCTTTCATCACTAAGTTTTTATCGTAATTGGTGCTAATGGTACTGGTCCCTTGCAGGATAAGAAGTCACTGAAGTTGGGGCCTGAAGACAATTTGTATCTGGAGGGATTTGCTTTGAATGTTTTTGCCAAGTCAGATAAGCA
>SKCR01000801.1:0-28728 GCA_019454045.1 Zanthoxylum bungeanum
CATTCGGATTCGGCTACTGAATTTACGTCCGAGTTTCCATCCGATATACCACAAGAGAGAACACATATATTCCGTTCATCCGGAAATCACATCATGCACCAATCCACAATACTCATGCGAAATAAAGTAGGAAAATAAATAAAAATAAAGGATAAATAAATAAGAAAGGGTGCCCTCAGGTCTGACCTTTTAAGTCGTCTCTCGGAAGTGCGTTACGCGGTCGTCGGAAGGATTGATGTTCTGTAACTCCTCCGGTTCACTGGTGCGTTGGAATCCTTCGTTGCCTCGCTGTTTTGTCTCGGTTTTTTCACTATTTTGGACTGTTTTTGGATCGGTTCAGGGGCTGATTTTTGGACTGTTTCGGTGGTAAAAGACTGGGCAGTTTTGCGGGGGTTTTATACGTGAAGGGTTGTTGAAGGTAGTGAGTGGGGCTTACGTGAAGCGGGGTTTATTGCAGGCTGTGAGTGGTTTGTGTGAAGCGGTGAAGAAGGTCTTGTGAGCTGTGTGCGTGAAGGATTAGGCGTGAGTGGGGCTTTGTGCGTGAAGGGGCAGGTGGCGTAAGAAGGGTTTTGAGTGAAGTTTGGGCTGCTACGTGAATATGCAAGTGGCGTGAGTGCTTGCTGGTCACGGACGTGAATGGGCAGGTGGCTTGATGAGTGTTTTGAAGTCTATACGTGACTTATGCGTTGAGGGGCTTATGCGTTGAGCGGGGTGATGGCTGCTTGAAGGTTACCGAGTGTTGTGTGCTTGATAGGGTTTATTTTTTGTATTTTGTGAGAATGAGCTATGTCTTGAAAGGTGGGGTGAATGCTTCTTTTTATAGGCAAATGGATGGGAGCTATCCTTGTTTGAATAGGATCTAATATCTTAATGATGAGAACTATCTCCTAATTAGTGTCTCACAAGGAAATTATCTCTTTAATTTACGGATATGATTGGTTTTGATTAGGAAAGGATTTAATTTAATTAGGAATGTGATTTATGAGATTTGATTTTATTTTATTTAGTTTAGGCATGTGATTTAATTTAATTAGGAAGGTGAATTATTTAGATTTATTTAATTTAGGCATGTGATTTATTTAAATTAGGAAGTTGATTTAATTTGATTTTAACATGTGTTTAATGTGTTTAAATATTTTTGGATGTGATTTAATGGGCTTGGAGGCTTTTTGGTGGGCTTGGTGTGGATTGCGGGGTTTTGGGCTAAAGATGAATTTAAAAACAGAGATCTAACAAGCAAACCCGAAGCTAAGCAAACAAATTAAGTCCAACAAGGTATCAATTTCTGATTTTTTCCCTTCCGACATCCGTTTCCCGCGACTTCCACAACTTAAAGAGTAGTACCTCCGTACGAGGCTCATCATCGGGACTTATATGCAAAAATGCAGTGCCTACAGTCGCCCCCACTTTGATGGGACTTGTGCAGTGTGTGACAATGACAATCCTATCAAAGTTATGCAATGCATTTTTACTTACCTGGCTCGCCAGCTGCTGCTTGACTTGCCTGTTGCTCTGAGATGTTTCAAGCTGAGTTGATCTGGTGGTGAGGTGCTGCAACCCCTGAGGTTCATCCCTGCAAGATGTTGTGATCTCTAAAAATCACTACTGAACTGAACTGATGAGAGTTGGTCCATTTCCGAACCATTACTGAGTTGAGATTGTGGTCCATTTCCGAACCGTGCTCCATTTTCGGAGCGCCATTTTCGGCGTGCTAAACCTCATTTTGAGGCGTCGCTGATGGTTGTCCATTTTCGAACTGTGCTCCATTTTTGGAGCGCCATTTTCGGCATGCTAAACCTCTTTTTGAGGCATCGCTGATGTGATAGTGGTCCATTTTTGAACTATGCTCCATTTTTGGAGCGTCATTTTCGGTATGCTAAACCTCATTTTGAGGCGTCCCTGATGTGATGGTTATCCATTTTTGAACTGTCATCCATTTTTGAAGCGCCATTTTCGGCGTATGATGTGATAGTTGTCCATTTCCGGACCGTGCTCCATTTTCGGAGTGTCATTTTTGACGTCTGATGTGATAATGGTCCATTTCCGAACTGTGCTCCATTTTCAGAGTGTCATTTTCGTCGTCTGATGTGATATTGGTCCATTTCCGAACCGTTACTGACTTGAGATAAGGGTCTTGTTCCCGATTTGCAAGAGGGCTTCTAACGACAAGTGCCATCACTGCAGCAAAGTCAGGCACTGGAAAAGGAACTGTCATGACTACATTGCCCAGCTGAGGAAGGAGAGAGCATCTACATCAGGTACATTTATTTTTCCAGTTATTGATATATCTTTGGCTTGTGAAGCCGTTACATCCACCTGGATTTTAGATTCTGCTTGTCCCATTCACATTTTCAATTCGTTGCAGGTGCTGAAGGAAAGTAGGAAACTGAAGCCTGGAGAGATGCAGTTGCGATTCTGTAGTGGAGACTCACTGGATACAGTTGCAGTGGGAGTATGCGAGATCTCTTTGCCGAATGGGACACTTTTGTTAAATGACTGTTATTTTATACCTGGATGTTTAGCTAATATTATATCTCTTTTTGTATTTAATACATAAGGTTACCGTATCAATATTAAGAATTGTTATTTGTATTTATATGATAAAAGTAATATTCAGATCCTTTGTTGTCCAAATAAGCATGGTCATTATACATTGCAAACTTCTAAAGATATTTTAAATACTGGAGTTAATAAATGTAGTTTATCTGTTGTTAATAATACTGAACTTTGGCATATGCGGCTAGGTTATATAGGCGTTAAACGCCTTACCCAATTGGTTAGGAATTGTTTGATACCTGATCTCATCATTGAATCCTATCCAACTTGTGAATCGTGTATTCATGGTAAGATGACCAAAGCCTCATTTTCAAGTGTTGGACACCATGCCACTAACTTACTGGAACTCGTACATTCTGATGTATGTGGTCCACTAAGTCAGACTGCTCACAGTGGTTATTCGTACTTCGTTGCCTTTACCGATGATTTGTCACGGTACGGTTATGTCTATTTGATGTGACATAAATCAGAAACCTTTGAAAAGTTCCAAAAGTTCCAAAATGAAGTAGAAAAACAAACTGGTCAATATATTAAATGCCTACAATCTGATCGAGGCGGAGAATATATGAGTGGTGAGTTCATTGATTATATGAAGGAGAATGGGATTCTCGCTCAATATACTCCTCCAGGTACTCCACAGCACAATGGAGTGTCTGAGAGGAGAAATCAGACTTTATTGGATATGGTCCGATCGATGTTGAGTTTCATATATTTGCCCTATTTCTTATGGGGCTACTCTCTTTTAACAGCTGCACATCTTTTGAATAAGATTCCTTCAAAAGTTGTTCCTACGACACCGTATGAGATATGGTTCGGTAGGAGACCAAATCTTAGATACATTAAGGTTTGGGGTTGTCCTGCCTATGTCAGAGTGACTCATCAGGATAAGTTTTCACCTCGAGGGCAAAAGTTTAGGTTTTTCGGATATCCTTCGAATACGAGGGGATATATGTTCTATGATACCGAGCATCAAAATGTGTTAGTAGCTCGCTTCACAAGATTTCTATAAGTAGAATTTTTATCAGAAGGTGGTAATCATAGACATGTTGAACTTGATGAAGTCCAACCTGAAAACAACGAACCAACGGAGGAACTTGAAGTTCAAGTAGATGAAGGACCTTTAACGCACACTCTCCGTAGGTCACAAATGGTATCTAGACCTCCTGAATGCTTGTATTTGATACAAGAAAAGAGTCTAGATGTTCTCTTAGTTGAAGAGACTGATCCTTTTACCTATAGAGAATCGATGTTGGACATCGACTCCGTGAAATGGCAAAGTGCCATGAGATCCGAGTTAGACTCAATGCATAAGAATCAAGTTTGGGACTTGGTTCTGCTTCCCGAAGGAATTATTTCTATTAGTTGTAAAATTCGGCCAAGTGGTAAAATGTCCAAGGGTTGGATATTTTCATTAACCAAAAATATTATCTAAAACTCCATTGAAAGAAAAACAAAAGAAGCTTGAGGAAGAAGAAGAAAGACAAAAAGAAAAATCAAAGAAAGCTTGGAATTTAGTGAGTATTTCCAACTAGTCATTAGAGAGAAAAATGTTTCTCTTGTTGTTGGCTTCATCTTGTGATGTTCTCATGTTTTTCTATTCTTTATTCTTTGTGTTTTTGTTTGATGGAAGTTTGATGATAGGGTTATGTATGTATAAAGATCATAAAATGTTACTAATGAGTTAATAAGCATTCTTTTGATAGTTTAAGAAACTAGTTGCCATTCTAGAGTTATTGACCCACTCTTAAATGACCTATATTTTTTCTATAGTTATTTCATTGTGGTGAGGCTTGATTTGTGTGGAAGAAACTTGATTGAAGTCTTGGATTTAATTAATTTGGCCTAATTTGTCCAATTTGTTGAAATTGAAAAATTAGGGTTTAAGACCACTTCCAAATTTAGGGCTTTTCATTTATGTGGTGTATTTGGATGTGTATATGATGCATATAAAATATTGGGTCAATTGGATTTCATCTTAATGTGTTTTGAACACAAAATGAACAAAATGCACAATATGGCCATGTAGGGAGGCTCACGGCATTGGGCAAATTTTTGGGGTTTCAAGTTGCAATTTGAAATTTGATATGTATGACATGTTAAAATCATCTTAGAAATGATTTAGAATCATCCAAAATTATTTCGAACAATTTAGGACTAAAATGAACAAAATGCAAAGTTTTTTGGGCAATTTGGTAATGACACAAAAATTTGATTTCTTGTGTAATAATTCATAATTTGATAATTGGGTAATTAAATAAATAAGTTTATTTAATTGATCCGAGAGAAAATTTTTATTTTCCTCTATTCCGCTGCGTTACCGGATTTCCGCCATAAAACCTCTTCATTTTCTTAATGTCAGTCAAGAATCTCTAGACATGAACTAATTCACGTCAATTCTTATTACATAAGAAACTATTCTTTTTTAGAGAATTATATCCTAAAACGGATATCTATTTAAATTACCTAATGTGACTTAGTAACTAAGTCACTAACCATCTTGATTTTTTCAAGAAAATCGGAGTTTTAACTAATCTAACAATATCCAAGCCTACTCTAAATCTAGAACCTATTTTAGAAATCTGAAACCATAAGGAAAGTCAGAAAACATATACAAATAATATACATGCAATGGATTAGAAGTTTTATTTCTATCAACATAATAGAATAAAGGAAACATAAGCAGTAATTTTCATAATATTACACACTGCCTTAGTTATAGAATTTTTAACCAAGCAGTCCCTCCCACTATTTTACGTAATACCGTAATCCCCAACGGAAAATGGAAATTCAATGATTAAATTGAATTCCATAGTGAGAGTTGGACCCCATGAATATATTTCGACTCATAGCTTTAGCACGTTCTCGCCTACGTATATTCATTAGGTAGACAACTCATTGTCAATCCCTCACTAGTGACTCCTAGGTTCCGGTCCTGGTCGTTTCTCGTTGTGACAGCTTTGGCACGTTCACAAGGAGGCATACCAAGGTTAAACTTGTCAATGATAAATTCAAGATACTTTTGCGTAGTCCTGACAGCTTTGGCACGTTCAAGATTTCCGCTTTTACTTGAATTTATCTAGTATCACATATACATCCGGTATGGATAAATTTCTATCAACTACACCCTCACTGCTTTGGCACTTTGTCGGATGCAGCTATAGAAGAGATATCCAAAACCGTATTGACAAGACGGATCAAGAAATATGCATCCAATACATATTACTTTAAAACCTTATTAATTAGGGATTTTTCGCAATGATGTTACGTTTTTAAATTAATCAAATTAAATAAATACAAACATGCATCAAGTAAAGACAAAATTAAATATTGAATTTAAATTCCTATTCATATCATGTGTTCAAGTTCAGACCTGCTCTGATACCATTTTTGTTGAGGTTTTGGGCAAAATACACGGGTTACGCAGCGGAATGCGGGAAAATCAAATTTTCCCATTTCTTTAATTTTTCTTGGGTAATTAAAATAACTTATTTGTATAAATCATTTAATACTCAAAAACATAAATTTTAACCCAGAAATCACAATTTCAGTAAATTACCATACAATCCCAAAACTTTTCATTTTCATCATTTAGTCATAAGTTGTTCAAAACAAGCTTAGGTGATTTCCAATCACAACCAAAGTGATTTGTACATCAAATATACATGAAAAAAAGAATTCTGAAAAATTTTCCAGATTTTTCAGTAATTACGGAAATGTCCCAAAACTTTGCATTTTGATCATTTTAGTCTTAATTTGTCAAATACATGATTAAGTGATTCCAAATCACTACCAAAATGATTTATACATGTCTTATACATGAACATACAAATTACAATTCAAGAAAATAAGTTTCCCTATATTGCCGAGAGATCCCTCAATTTTTCAACAATTGCACTTTAGTCCAAATTGGTTCAAAATCATTCAAGATCAAGTCCAATCAACACCAAAATTACTATGCATCATACATACATCATTAATTAACACATATATGAAAAGCCTCAAATTTGGAAAGGGTTATGAACCCTAATCTCTCAAAATTGTCCAAATGACCAATAAACACCAAATTAATAAAATTCAACACTTTAATTCAATCCTTACTACACCAAACAAGTCTCACCACCATGAAACAACTCAAGAAAAATTCTAGGTCATTTATGAGTGGCTAAACAACTCTAGAATGGCTACCAAGTTATCAAATAACCAAAAGTAAGCTTAATAACACTTAATAAGCTTCCTTTACAAAATACACATGCTAACACCTTTGATTCATGCTTCAAACAAACTTATTACAAACCCAAGAGAATAGAGAAAACATGGAAACATCATATGTTGAAGCCTAAAGGCATAAAAATAATTTTCAAGTAAAGAAAAGTATGAAATTACCTTAATTTTCAAGGTTTTCTTCACAAATCCCTTTAACACTTAGGTTTTTCTCTCAACTCTATTTTTTTATAATCTAATTTTGAAGCAAAAAGTGAAGCAAAATGAAAAAGTCAAAGCTTAAATCATTAGGGCATGACCGACTTTCCCAAGGACAAAATGGGAATTTTGATTTTTACAAATTTAATCAATATTAAAAATGCCAAAAATCAAGTTGTCAACCATTTTAATTAATATATGCACCAATATACCAATTACATTTTGCCATATTAAAGTTAAAAATATATTTATATTTAATTAATCTAATTATTTAACAATTAAATAATTAGATAATTACAAATATAAATATCCAAATATATGTATAATATTTACATTAAATATTACATAATACATATATTTGAGACAAGTGTCAAATACTTTATTTTATAATTAATTAATGTGGATTTAATAAAATCAAGTATTTAAATCAAATACACATTAATTAGGAAAAAGCCGGAAAAACCCTTAAAGCGTGTATTTATCGTTTAACCGTTAGACGATCTATAAATAATCAATATTATTTATAAAAGTAGCCCTAGTGCTCTACGAGTATGTTTCAGTAGTGAGACTCTCTAGATTTAGGCATATCCGTCACGAAATCCAATTTCGTGTCCATAATCTACCCACCCGTAAATTATGACGACCATGGATAAACTTGCTGAATCATACAGGTCGAGGTCATCACATACGTATAATCCATCCGTCACAGGTATTCAGATTATCCTAGAGATATAGATAAAACGTCAAATCTCTATAACTATAATCCCGTCGACGATTCTATTAGCAATCTTTTAATAACACTTAGAATTTACTTATACATTGTACCACGAGCCCATGAATTTAACAGATTTCTAATTGCATATTGAATACCTATGCTCTGTACATAGAAGTGGCGGATCATATCTTGATACGCACATGATATCATGAGGATCAGTCCACACCCAACGAACATGCGGAGGTCTGATCTAAATAGATCGATGATGTGACTGCCATCAAAATATGGAGGATACCTCATACATCCACAATGGTATCTCAAGTTAAAGGATCACTATGCTCACTTGAACCGAGAAGATTCCTATTAACGTTGGTGTACCATATATTAGGAAATCTTCAGTGAGTCGTTCAATGTTTATCCAATATAAATACCTACACGTCTATATGAGTCTCTCCAGACTCATGGTTCATTAGGATAAACCATCGGACCAAGTCTCGATATACGACGTGTACTGGTCTCAGCGGATTTTACTAACAGACCCGTGTTAGTAAATCTTGACCAGAAACTTTATTTGATAACATACTTCTAGTAGTGACACTTCTCAATGTCAATTATAAATTACTTTGTAACCGCGCACTACATTGTATATTATCAGGTCTTTGTCTAATATATACATATCACTAAATCATATTTAGTTTCAATCTAATCATAATTATATCAAATATGTATATAAAAGCAAGAAGTACTATCATAAATAAGTAATATTATGGAAAAAGGAATTGTTCGTATTCATGAATCGGACATGAATACGATCTGGATTGGCACTCCGAGGACCAACCCTAACACACTCTTCCACTGTAGTCACTGACTCCCTAGACCATGCTCTGATACCATCTTTGTAACATCCCCGATCTGGGAAGCTACCGGCAGATGACAGATTCCACTGCCACCTAAGCCATTGACTATTAACTAGAAATACTGCCATTCTCTTATCTTAAATAACTTCTACTTTAATAATATGCATGCACACACATTTATGAATCTGTGATAAAACATAAACCATAATGAACATACATAGTTTGAGTACTCTGTACAAGCATAAACATTTATGGCATCATAAGCATTTTTTTATTTTGAAGTTGACACCAAAACAAAACATAACCCACGGGTTCGGCATAGGAGGAAGCTCCACTGAAAGAAGAAGAGAGTAAGCGCTACATCAAAAAGAAAATAAAAGGAACTACATTCCGTGTGAATGTAGGTCTGACATGATGGACTCCTATTACTAGTGACTGCAGTGCTGCCCTTGTCCCTGATCTATGTCTCCAAAATATGGTTGTGACTCACCAATGGAATGGTCCTGCAAAAACTGGAGAGTAGGGGGTGAGTTCTAAAGAACTCAGTGAGTGGAGCTATAAAAACTGAAAAAGAAACAAAAGTATTAATAGATGCTCAGAAATAGTGAAACAACTTCTAAATTTATAAAACATAAATCGGGTTTTCCTTTCAAAGCTATATAGATAAATCATTTTAAAAAAAAAAAAAAAAGTATCTATCTCTGATATCTGAGAATCTGCTGTTAACCTGGAGCTCGGGAGCGTCCCCCCTTACGCATAATCTGGTGGTCTTGGGGCGCTACGTCTCGCTGTCTCCTAAGCCAATATGGAGTCAGGGGTGCAGATCTATGCTACCCTCCTGACTCAAAATCTAGGATCTAGAGACATCAACCATCCATAGTTCTGAAATGTGTATGCACACGATATCTATATCCGTCAATTTCATATCGGTACAAAGTTACATCTGAGGTGGGTTTTTCCCCATGCCTCCCGAAAATCATGAAAACCATGTCTAGAAATCATTTTCATATTCAAAACATGTATCTGATAACAATCTGTATTAAATTTATTTCTGTTTAATTCATAACTCTCATTTCAGTATAGAACTTATCTCAAAACAAATGAAACCAAAGTTCAATAAACTTTAATGAAAAACCATTTAAAAATCATAACAAAATTCTGAGTAAATACTTCATTCACTGTGCTACAGTAAATTAGGTGCGATGTACGGCGTGGGTGATGGGTGTACGGCGTGGGTGATGTATTGCATAGAAAAACATATACAGTATATGGTTAATGTTCCATGCTTATAACACGACTTGATGTGTGTTTACACACTTATACGAAACCCTTAGAGTGTCTCATAACATCTTAGGATAAAACTGGAATTGATAAAAACTGATCCTAAAAATCTGGTCGCGCATCGCGACACTGGATATGGTGTCGCAACGCTCACCGAATCAGGTGAGGTAGTAAGCAATCTTTGTTCTCTGCGTCGTGATGCAAAGGTTGGGCATCGCGACTCCCTCACGAGTCACGACGCTAAGCGATGCACGTCGTGACTCCCACCAAATAGGATCGAGGTAGTAAGTTCCATCTGTTTTCCCCATCGCGACTCTAGTCCTTCGGCGTCACGATGCTCACATTCCAAAACCACATCAGAGACAATTCTCCAGCACGAGTCGCGACGTCGGGTGTTCACGCCGCGATGCTAGGCTGATTTCAGGGCCCAAATTTAACTATATCATCACTCTTAGCTTACACAACCCTACTCAAGCTATATCAATAACAAACACACAAATTATCTTCAATTACACCCTCCAAATCTATCTCATATACATTCTATAGGTCTCATCTTAGTTTCATACTTAGGGATTTTCATATTTTGGGGTCACAAGCATTATTTTCTTAACCCAATAACCATCCAACAATCATCAATCTTAAGCTAACTATATATCACAATCATCAAATCATCAAAACTCAACAAATCAAGATTTGGGTCAAGCTTCCCTTACCTTGTATTCACTTATTTCTTCACTAATAGGTTTCCAAGCTCCGCTTTCTCCTTCTTCCTAAGCTTGATTTCAGATAGTTTAGTCTTGGTTGTCTTGGAATTTTGCAAGGAAAGTGAAAACCTTCTTCATTTCTCTCTCAAATTTTCAGCTGGGGGGGTCAAAATGAGGGCTTCTCAATTTTTTTGTTTATCTCTAAAACATGTCCAAATAATTCTAGAGAAGTCTTGAGTATATGTGTTTCCTAGAAAGAAAAATGACTTGGGTCAAAATATAAATTTCTTTGTTGGGCTTTTGACTTGGACTAAACTCTTCCTAATTTTGATTATGGCCCATATGTTACAATAGGGCTAATTGAGCTTGGCAAGGTTGTCCGCTAAGTCGTCTCTAGATTGTCCACTAATATTTGGGGAATTTTTTTTTTCTAAGTCGTCAATTTACTACTCTAATTGAGTTATGAAATTTCGAATCATTACATTGCCGTCACATAAGTTATCTCAGTCACATTATTAACGCTCAATCACATTACTGACCTTCTTGTACATTGAGCACGGTCACATTTGTGACCTCAATCATATTTCAACTGTATTTTTATACCTATAGTCTAAATGACTATCAATTAGGTATGTGGCTAAGTGTGTATTTATTTAAGTACAATCATAATGTGATTATAATTGGTTTCATTCGCACAAAAAAAATAAAGATGAATTAATATTTAGTGTGTATATAAAATAAAAATATATTCGGGCTTGCCCAACCCTTTATTTTTAAAGAAAAAATAAAAAATTTTACCGTTCATGTGAACAATAAATTTTATTTTTATTTTTATTTTTATTATTTTTTATAATGGTAAAATGGTGAAAAAAATCAGGTTAAGCCTCTGATTAGTTAAAGAAAAAAAAAACTAAATAAGAATAAGAATGACTAAAGAGGATTAAAGAAAGAGCAAATATGTTAAGAAGTATGATTTTTCTATAATAAATGATAAGAAATATTTTTAAATAAATAAATAAATTTCTATAATAAAAGTTATAATTTTGTTTTTGACTATATTACCCATTGTGTTGTTAATATTAAGGGTAAATGACACTAAACTATATTTATAAATTGTCATATTGATACTTTACATGCTATTTTCAAAATACAAGTTTTATAAAACGAGCTTTAATCCTCACTATTTAATATATATTTTTTTATTAATTGAGTTACCTTTTTAATCTAATTCGAAATAAACTTTTACTTTCTTTGGACAGTTTTAGGGGTATACAAATCCTTTAATACATATCAGATGCAAAATTACTCAATATTAACGAAAATATTTAAAGACAAGGACTAAAGCTTTAGTTTTTAAAACTGTAGGGATTAAAGTATTGTTACGATAATATGTAGAGTAGTTAAGTGTCATTTTCCCAAATATTATCCGACTGTGGCAAGGGCATAAGATTCTAAGTGCCGGTTTGGTATGACTTTTAGTATAGGGAAAAGAGTTTTTTTAATTGCAAAAGCACTTTTCGAAAATTTTGAGAGTATTTGGTTATATTTTGAGTGGAGCTTCTAGAGATTAAAAAAGCTATTTTGCCTCTACTAGCAAAAGCTTAAAATTTGGGCTTTTGGTAGTAGATGCTAATGAGCTTTTTTTAAATGGATATAATGACAAATATATCCAATAATATTTCATTAATTCCACAATACTCTTGTCATATATAAAATCCTATGGAACAAAAAGATTAAAGTGTTGATAAAAAAAAAATTAAAAAACTTCCCATCAACAAAGTTATTTCTTTAGGTATGTCTATTTCTCTACAAAAAATTATCATTTAAAAAAGAAAGTAAAAATTACCGTCAGTTTATTATTTGTTGGTGTCTCTCGTTGGCTTGTTATTTCTAATTTTTAAAAATTATCATTTGAAAATGAAAGTAAAATTTGTTGTCATCAATTGTCATTCAATATAAAGTTTGAATGTTTGATTTGTCATCAAAAGCTACTGTTTGTTTGAATATTTAATTTGTCAACTTTAATTATTTCTATTTATTTTTCTATATTGAATGTTTGTTTGTTTTTTTTTTTTTAAATTTGTATGTGCATTATAACATTAGATATTTTTATTATACAATGGAAAAGGTTGTAGAGGAAAATCATAAAAGATTAAAGGCAGATTGAGATGACACTATTGTTGATGCTTTTATAAAAATTTGCATTAACGAAACTCTAGTCGGTAATCGATCAATTATTATTGATGTGTTTTGATTTTTGAACACCAATATATATGATTACAAAGTGTTTCAATTTCTTAAGCAATAATATATTTGTCTATTTGAATGATTATAAAAAAAACTTTGCATATATCTATTTTCGTAATTTCATTATATAAAAGCATTTTCAATATATATAACCAAACAATCTAATAATTAAAAAAAAAATTTAATTGACAACCAAATACCCAACAGTTATTTATCAAAACCTCTATTTTTATAAGACCTATTAAGAAAAGCTCAACTTCCAAAAGCTCTACTTAAGAAGCCGTACCAAAGAGAACCTAATTTTGGAAACTCAGGGGCACTAATAAAAGTTTCCCAAAGAGAAAAATGTTGACAACTTATACGGCGACGTTTCGAGAGGGCCATTTTAGATGCCAACAAAAGTTGACGTATGGATCGCACGTGCTGTACTCCGTCCTCCATCTCTCTCTTTCGATCGCTCTTCATATTTTTATCAAATCGGCCCAAAATTTCTCATTTTAAAAAAAATGGCTGGGTCCATAACGGTGGGAGATTCAAGCTCATGGGCAAGAGCGCTCGTGAACATATCGCCATACACCTTCTCCGCTATCGGCATCGCTGTCGCCATCGGCGTCTCCGTCCTCGGCGCCGCCTGGTAACCCTGCTTTTATTCTCTCTTACTCACATTCGCTTATTTTGTTTTTATTTTTATTTTTATTTTTATCTGTGTTCTTATTTGCGAATTATCATCGGTAGGGGGATCTACATAACGGGGAGTAGTTTGATCGGTGCGGCAATTAAGGCTCCGCGTATCACCTCCAAGAATCTCATCAGGTACTTTATTGTAATTTCACTTAACCCTAGCTTTCTTCTATTTTTATATTATTTAGTTCAATTGGTGATTTATTTTGCTGGTATATAACAAATAATAAAATCTAGGTTTTGGTGATCCATTGACTGTTTCTTCAATTCAATACAATCTTGAGTTTTATTTGATAACTTGGTCTAGTTACAGAATAAAATCATGTCTTTTGCTGTTGTAAAAATTGGGTTTAAATTTCGAATGCATTGAAACAAATAAAAAAAAAAGTGTTGGTTGTCTTTTTCAATGGAAGCTTTCCTTGGTTTATGATCTTAACTGACTGCTTGATCTGAAAGATTAAATTTTTTACTTGACTTTGATAGTGTATTAGTTAATTGATCGATTCAAATTTTAAACTGTTAGGAGTAAAACTTAGGGAAATCAGGTTAGAATTGAAGTTTGTTAATTTGAAATATGGATATGAAATATTTAACTAAGTTTGGCTTGAGAGTTAGCGTCTATTGTGTGGGTGGCAGCAGCTTCACTTGTGACAAATATATTATCATGATTTACAACATTTTTTTTTTTTTTTTTAAATCCTGGGGTCTGCCGGTCAAAGTAGCGTTAATAACAGGATGAATTTCAGTAGATAGATTTTATCACTGTCGTATACATAGATTGCAGATTAGGAATATTCTGTTGGTTTTTGCCTGCCCTTGGTTTTAAGTTTAGGTGCTAGTGGTTATTGTTTCATTATTAATCTTAAGAAGAGGACTTTGTGTAGAAGTTATGATTGAGTTGGAAGACAGTGAAATGTTTTGATTTTTGACACTGAACTTTAAGTTAGGATGTTTTGCAGATATATGTTCCTTCCCCTTAATTTCCACTTTGAGAATGGAATTATTGGTTTTTGAACACCCCCGGTGTGTATTGGTACACAAATTGTTGTGCCTCCCAAGTTTTTGTATTGAGAACAGAACTAATTCTGTATTTAGCGATGTTCAAAATGTTGAATATTGAGGAAACTTGTTTTAATGAAGTTTTGAGTTGATTGCAACTTTTAACTAGTGTGATTGGACTGCAAAATGTCTTTTATTTTTCCGTTTTTCGATTTGGGGATGGTCTGTTATATAATGATGGTATCTTGAATTTCAATTTTATCTTTGTCAAAGGTGTATTCTTGAATAGAACCATGCCATGCATAGAAGTGATATGACTTTCTTGTGTATTTTCAGTGTAATTTTTTGTGAAGCCGTTGCAATTTATGGTGTTATTGTTGCAATTATTTTACAAACAAAGCTAGAAAGTGTTCCAGCATCTCAGGTATATGCACCAGAATCACTTAGAGCTGGATATGCCATCTTTGCGTCTGGGATCATTGTGGGCTTTGCCAACCTTGTCTGCGGGTTTGTCTTCTCAACTCTTGCCGTGGCATAATCCATTGAAATTTCTCTAGTGAGGGCTTCTGTGTATGATATGAATAGTACTTGTTATGATCTTGTTTTGGCAACAGGTTGTGTGTAGGAATAATTGGAAGCAGCTGTGCTTTGTCCGATGCCCAAAACTCATCCCTGTTTGTAAAGATTTTGGTGATCGAGATCTTTGGTAGTGCCCTTGGGTTGTTTGGAGTGATTGTTGGAATAATTATGTCAGCTCAAGCATCATGGCCTACGAAAACAGTGTAATTTGATTTTTTTATTTTATTTTATTGGGAGAATTCAACTGCAACTGCACACATTTTATTTTGTTTACTTCAAATGCGCTATTTTATCTTCTTGCTTTTAATTTTTTTGTTAGTTGGATTGTATAAACTGTGGTGTGGACATACTCTTTCTTTCAACTTGAGCTGCAGATGTTTGGCTTGAAATTGAAATCAAAGGGAAGAGGAGTATTAATACTCGTGGTAAGATAAAAGTGTATTTTGAGTCCATTTGTAGACCTTTGTTAATTTGTAAAATGTGTTACTGAAAGTTCATCAAATAATACTAGATTTTGTGGTGATGAAAAATATTCATATATTGATTTCTTAATCAAGGACTTCTTGTAGCTTTAAATTTAAAACAATAGTAGTTTTGAAAGAGTATCATTCAAAGCTCAAGAATATTATGGAAATACTCATCAATTCAAGACTAGTTTAGATTACATCTTATTATTTTTATTCAATATATAAAATAGAATCAAAACAGATTGAAGCAAATGCAACGTCTTTAAACTCTGTTTGAGCCAAGGATCTATCTTAAGATTTTTAAGCTCTGTATATCTGGACTGATTTTAAAACTTCTTAATTTTTTAGGTTCAAAATATAGTTATTAAAAGTTTAGAGAATTATTAAGTCATTTTCACCAGGACTAATTTAATTTGGTTTTTGTTTTTGTTTTTTTAAAAAAAATCAAGCTCTTAATGAGTTTAATAAAAAGTTTCAATTTTCTAGGATTCATTTTGTTTAATCCAAAGAATAGTCCTCAGTTCATTTTCATTATTATCTTATACCCATATTTTATCAGTTTCCATTCAATATTTAATTTTCTTAAACACGTTCTTTTGTTTTTTGTCTTTTGTTTTTAAATAATTTATAGTGAGCCAGCTAGCAATTTCACCATTCTTGAACAAATAAAACAAGATCAAAGTGTGTTTATATATCAGGTGTGTATACATATGTGTTCATGGGTTCATGTACACATGACACTGAAGATGAAAATGCATGACACCACCAGTTACGGCTTGTGAGAGGTTCAATTTGGCTCGCAAACCAAATAATTGAGCCATGAACAAAAATGTTAGATAGTGGACGACCCTGATACGAAACTGGATACGAAAAAGACGAAATCAGATCCAAGATCCCGTAAACCACCAAAGAACCTTTCCTTGAAAATCCTTGGAGATAGCCTCAGAAGAATTTTGCCAGCAAAATAGACGCCACAAAGGATGCCAACCCTTTGTTAAGTCTTTATTCAATCACTGAACTTTGATAAAAAATTCTTAATTTCAAAGAAAGTTACTATTCACGCACAAAATATTGGGTGTCTCATTAAGAGTTTTTTTTTTTTGTTTAAATAGTTACATGCTCAAACCCTAATAGAGCCAAAAAGTCTAAAATAACCTTAAACTACCCATTACCACCTAAAAACCCATAACTCCTAATTTCTAGCCCATTTTGAACCCACAAATAATAAAAAAAAAAAAACTAACTCAAATCATAAATAAAACCGTCATCCACGTTGGTTCCATCCATGCAAATAAATAATAGTATGATGAAAATAAGTCTAAATAACTGAAACTGATCCATGCTGCTCCTCGATGACTTGGGTCAAATGTATAACTCTTGAACCATCTTCCTTGAAGTCTAATTGGTCTCGAACGTGCTTGTTCAATTCAGCTACATGACGTTGGGCCAGGCTTGCCATAACGTCTTTGATCTTCTGAGCTCTGTGTCTTGTAATTGGTCCATCCGGTACATGGATTGGATATATTGTACTCTGGATCGAATCAGGTTCTGCTAGGATTACATCATCCCCTCCGTCTTGAAAATGATTCGACCTCGAATCGACACCTGCATCAAAATGGGACAAATCAGAGACATTAAATGAAGCATAAACATTATACTCACCAGGTAGGTCAAGCCTATATGCATTATCATTGATCCTTTCGACGACTTGAAAAGGACCATCTCCCCGAGGTTGAAGCTTGGATATTTGTTGAGCCGGAAACCTCTCCTTACGCATGCGTAGCCAAACCCAATCACCAGGCTCAAACAACACGCGTTTACGACCCTTATTCGCATGAGAAGCGTACTACTCATTTTTCCATAATATGTGTTCACGTGCTTCCTCATGTAGTTGTTTCACCAATTCCGCTTTCTTTTTCCCATCTAAACCTATTATTTCCTCAACAGGCAAAGGCAACAAATCCAATGGCGTTAATGGGTAAATTCATATACAATTTCAAAAGGTGAATATGGAGTAGAATAATGAATGAACCTATTGTATGCAAACTCTATAAATGGTAAACACTCTTCCCATGATTTTAAATTCTTAGTGACTATGGTACGAAGCAATTGAGTCAATGTCTTATTGACTACTTCTGTCTGTCCGTCTGTTTGAGGGTGACACGTAGTAGAATAAAGTAATTTGGTCCCTAACTTACCCCATAAAACCTTTCAGAAATGACTCAAGAACTTGACATCTCTATCTGAAACTATACTCATAGGAATCCCGTGTAGTCGTACTACCTCTCTAAAGAATAAGTCCGCTACGTTAGTGGCATCATCAGTTTTATGGCATGCAATGAAATATGCCATTTTGCTAAATCTATTGTACGGGCCAAATTTGGGCCCAAAGACATAACCGTCATTCCACATTTGGGCCAATCACGAAACCAAAGCCCCAAGGACCACCATCAGATCTAGTTTGAGAAATCAGCTGTGGGCCGAGAGGCCAGACTAGCCCAGAGCCCGTCATCACAGATTTAACAGTTCAGGAAGCCAACGGATTCATAAGTAATTAGATTGGGAAAACGCCTACAGTAATGAACTCCATTAAATCGGCAGTTACAGTCATAAACCCTATCATTAACACATCCAACGGGTAGAAGAGATTTAAATGACCTCTCGTCAGGAGGGCCTATAAAAGAGAAAAGTCATGGCATGAGGGAGAGGATCCAACATCACACAACACAACTCTCTGTCACCAGAGCTCTCATAACCGCCAATCTATAGCCCTCACGGCGGCTCACAGGTATCAAGGTAACCCTGAACCTTGCTCCTCCATTATTTACAGCTCGTCTTCACTACTGACTTGATCGTCGGAGTGCCCCCGGCACCCACCACACCGGTGGGCAATACTCTCGCTCACTCTACCTTTGTTTTGCAGGATCGCTAGTGCCCACTCCCTACAAATTCTCGATTATGGACCTCGGGCAAAATCCAACGTCCATAATTTGGCGCCCACCGTGGGGCCTTAGTGATTCATAGCAGACAAAGATCTCTCAGTCTACGGTTTCTAAAACACAGCCAACCATGGCTTCTAGTAGTGAGCAGACACCAGATCCTATGACTACGCATCTGATCATACTCCAAGAACGATTACGCGCCTTAGAAGAAGAGAGTCAAGCCATGTGAAGCTCCAATATAACCCTCCAGAAGAAACTGGAGCAAATCTCTTCAACCTCCCAACAACCTGATTCTCTAGACCATCCCATCAATCCTACAATCCCCACCAATCTCCTGGGGGCATTCAACAATGTGGCAAGCGAGAATTCTCCATTGGACAACAATCTACCAAATCAAGAAAGAAGTCGACATATCTCCCCAACCGACCAAGCACGGCAAGTTGCCTCCACCATACGTAAGGAAATGAAAGAGTTCAAAGATGCAATTTTCTCCAGCCTACCTAGTGTCAGACTACCAGTGAGAAAAAGCCGAGCTAGCACAATCTCATATACACCATTTTTGGAGACTATCACTTCCATTGAGCTACCAAGGAAGTTCAGTCCTCCAGATATGAAGATGTATGATGGATCAACTGACCCAGACGACCATGTTGTCCATTACAAATACAAGATGTTATCAACGGGTCTGGCTCCTCATCAATGGGAACCTGGTATGTGCAGAGGATTTGGAGAAACATTAGCTGGTCCTGCCCTCACCTTGGTTTATCAATCTCCCATACAGATCCATCGAGTCTTACCAACAGCTAGCAGACAAATTTGTGGAGCATTTTGCAAGTTCTTGCAAGCTTGAGAAGACCACTAATGACCTTAATGCCATCCAGCAACAGAGAGGGGAGTCATTGCGAAGCTACATGGCTCGCTTCAATAAAGAGAGTATAACAATCCCATATCTCTATCAGCCTACTGCAGTAGAATCATTTAGAAATGGATTACTTTCATAAAGTAAACTCTACAAAAAGCTCACCAAATTTCGATGCTACACTATGGATCAAGCCATGACTCGAGCCCACATTGAGATTAGGTGGGAGGAAGATAAGAGGAACAATAAGAGAAGAAGCTCCACCAACCATGACAATGAAAGAAGTTTGAATTCTCCCAAGCGACATAATAAATGATGTGCTAGTAATACTTCTCAATAAGATATCACCTGATGTAATTAGACAAAAAAGAAAGGGGCCAGACGCCACCTATTGTTGCTTTGGGGACATCATAGCTTCCTAAACAAGTATTCATTGGTAACTTTAAAAGAAAATGACCTTCACAAAACTACAACTTAGGGAGAAATCCATTTGCTCCAATCGACCACATAAAAAATCATCAGACCCAATCGATATACGTCTTCCATTCGACATGAGAATACCCTCATATTCTTCCAGCATACCCAACCTACTAAGAAGTATTCTCTAGTAATGTCATCCACTCCAGACTACATGGAAAGATTATCATACACTCCATACGATAAGATGGATGGCCATCTAGCTACATAGAAGAATTGTTATCATTTCCATACGACATTGAAGGACTTACCACATTCAGACGACTGAA
Organism: Zanthoxylum bungeanum; assembly: GCA_019454045.1. Lineage (NCBI taxonomy): Eukaryota > Viridiplantae > Streptophyta > Magnoliopsida > Sapindales > Rutaceae > Zanthoxylum > Zanthoxylum bungeanum. The sequence goes on from SKCR01000801.1 coordinate 20,053, forward strand.
AGGGTTTTCATCTCATCCATATGACATGCATGGATTGCCTTCAACTCCATACTACATGGTTAGATAGTCGTCTCTTTTAGGCGAAATGAGAAGATAATTATATTCTTCACATTACATGAATGGATTGCCATCGAATCTAGACTCCATTCGACCATAGTCTCATGGACCCTCATCAGGAATAAGGCGCGTCCCTTCAGTGGAACCATTTTTTTCTACCATTCACCCCATATGATGAAGAGATATACTTGGCATGAGGAAGATGTCTCAGTCGACAATACCTGAATGAAGACTTTGCGTGGATATCCTAGTCGACAATACATGTTTGGAGACTAGGCGTGAGGAGGATGTCAAAAAAGACTATACTCTAATGAAGACTTGGCGTGGACATCCCAGTCGACATTACCAGGTATGGCTTGCATTTTTTATAGTTGACATTACAATTTGTAGTTTGGGACTTGTTATGGGTGTTCCAGTCGACATTACAACATATAGTTTGATAATTGTTATGGATGTCCCAGTCGACATTACAACATATAGCTTGGTAATTGTTATTGGTGTCTCAGTCGACAATACAATATGTGGCTTGACACTTGTTGAGTATCCCACTCGACACTACATCTATGGAGAATTGGTATTAGGATATCCCACTCGACACTACATGTATGAGGTGATAATATCACAGTCGACATTACCAGACTTGGCAAGGATATCCCACTCGACACTACATGTATGGAGACTCAGCATGAGGAAAATGTCTCATTCGACACTACACGTGTGAAGCTTGGCACTTGTTAAGGATCTCATTCGACACTACACGTGTGAAGCTTGACACTTGTTAAGGATTTCATTCGACACTACACATGTGAAGCTTGGCACTTGTTAAGAATCTCAGTCGACACTACCATGTGAAGCTTGGCGCTCGTTAAAGATGTCATTCGACACTACATATATGGTCTTGTAGAATGAGGAATGAAAACCCTCACTAACCTTTATCAGGTCTTGTAGAATGAGGATTGTAGAATGAGCAATGAAGACCCCCATTGACATATGTCATGTCTTGTAGAATGAGGAATGAGAACCCTCATGGACCTTCATCAGGTTCATTCGACCATAGTCTCATGGTCTTCAGACGACATGGTCTCAGACTACAAGTCCTGTAAAATGAGGAATTATACCCTCATTGACCTTTGTCAGGTCTTGTAGAATGATGAATTATATCTTCATTGACCTTTGTCAAGTCTTGTAGAAAGAGGAATTATATCTTCATTGACCTTTGTCAGGTCTTGTAGAATGAGGAATGAGAACCCTCATGGACCTTCATCAGGTTCATTTGACCGTAGTCTCATGGTCTTCAGGCGACATGGTCTCAGACTACAAGTCCTGTAGAATGAGGAATTATACCCTCATTGACCTTTGTCAGGTCTTGTAGAATGAGGAATTATATCCTCATTGACCTTTGTCAGGTCTTGTAGAATGAGGAATGAGAACCCTCATGGACCTTCATCAGGTTCATTCGACCGTAGTCTCATGGTCTTCAGACGACATGGTCTCAGACTACAAGTCCTGTAAAATGAGGAATTATACCCTCATTGACCTTTGTCAGGTCTTGTAGAATGAGGAATTATACCCTCATTGACTTTTGTCAGGTCTTGTAGAATGAAGAATTATACCCTCATTGACCTTTGTCAAGTCTTGTAGAATGAGGAATTATATCCTCATTGACCTTTTTCAGGTCTTGTAGAATGAGGAATGAGAACCCTCATGGACCTTCATCAGGTTCATTCGACCAAAGTCTCATGGTCTTCAGACGACATGGTCTCAGACTACAAGTCCTGTAGAATGAGGAATTGTAGGCACTGCATTTTTGCACATAAGTCCCTATGATGAGTCTCATTTGGAGACACTACCTTTTAAGTCACGGAGGTCACGGAAAACGGACATCGGAAGGGGAAATTCAGAATAAACAAGGTTCACTGTTTTCGTTCGTGCTGCGTTCGTGTATGCGTTCGAACGACAAACAGATTGCGAGTGTTCGTGCCACGTTCGAGGAGGCGTTCGAACAGTGTCGGTAATTCTGGTTTTGCTGCTAGCCTCACATCAAGCCCAATTCGCCCAAGCCCACTTAAAACACACATTTAACACATGGTGAAATCAAAACAAATCTAAAAATCACATACCAAATTAAAATAAACATTGAAATCAATCAAATATTTTAATTCCTTAATTAAGATATTCACCCACCAATTACACAAGATCCCTTCCTAACTAAACAAAATCAAATACTAAATTAAAAAGATGTCATGCATAATTAAAATCAATTATAACAAATTAAAGATATTGACTTCCTAATCTAAACCAAATTTGTCCCCCCTCAATCTTTGACTTTCCTTGCTCAACACCAAATCAAATCCATTCATTGTGAGACAAGGAGTAGCCCTAGCCATTCTCTATATAAACAACCCCTAACCAAGACATGACTCCTCTAGCTCATTCACACATATTCACATAAAGAAAAAAACCTCTCCATTCACACCTAATATACTCAAGAAACAACCTAGAATTTTCCTCTCATCCTCCTCCCTTTCCACCGAAAACAACACTCCCCCTAAACACTCTCCATAACCGAAAATACACCCCCAAACAGCAGCCCCTTTCCACCGAAAACAGCAGCCCCTGCACCTTCTAAAACACGCCTGAACAGTAGCCCAAATCACCCCCAAAACAGCAGCCAAATCCTCATAAAACAGTCCCTAAAATCCTCAAAACAGTAAGATAAAAACTGCATTTATAATCCTTAAAATAATCACACAAGACTGCACTAAAAACCCACAAAAAAAACACTCAAAACAGTCCGTGGAAACGCCAAAACAGTAACCTGAACAGTGAGTGGAAAATACAGAGGGAACATCAGCAAAACGGAGGCCAAACAGCAGCAAAACGGAGGCCAAACAGCAGCAAAAGATGGAGAACGACGACTCAAAACAGTAAGACAACAAACGAGAGCAGTGAACCAGTGAACCGGAAGAGTTGCGGAGCATCCACCCTTCCGACGATCGTGTACCGTACATCCGAGAGGTGATTTAAAAGGTTAGACCTGAGGGCACTTTTCTCATTAGTTTATATTCGTCTTTTGATTGTTTATTGAATTTTATTCGCATGAGAGTCGTTTGTGGATGCATGTTGTGGCTTGAATGAAATGGAAAATGTGTCGCCTCTTGTGGTATATAGGATGGAAACCCGGACATAAATTTCATAGCCGATTCCGAATGGACGGTAGTATGATCTGTACTCGGGATACAACTCCACGTACCACTTGAGTAAACAACACACTCTTTTGTTTTATGTTGCTTCGGTTTATTTATTTTTCGTTATTTGAATTCTGCATGTTACTTTTGTATGCATGATTCAATCGAGTGCATGGGCTTAGTAAGTCGGATTAAAGGTCCCCTATTTGGAGGGGTTAAAATCCTTTACCACAATGCTTTGCCGCGCCGGTTGATGTGTGTTCGGTTGGATATAAGATATGTTCAATCGGATGTACTAAGTGTGATATGATTGTCTTTATTTTTGTATGCATGATGTGATCGAGCGCATGGGCTTAGTAAGTGCGATGAAATGTCCTTTAATTGAAGAGGTTAAAATCCTTTACCATGATGCTTTGCCGCGCCGATTAACGTATATTCAGTTGAATGTAAGATGTGTTCAATCGGGTACATGAGGCCTAAGGTTATTGTCTTTATTTTTATATGCATTGAGATAAGCGCATGGGCTTAGTAAGTGCGATGAAAGGTCCTCTAATTGAAGAGGTTAAAATCCTTCGCCACGATGCTTCGCTGCGCTTCGCATTTCTCTATTTGCTTTTTTATGTATGTATTGCGTCACATTTTGTGCATCAGGTCTGTTCCCGTTCGAACGCGTTATCGAACGCTATACGAATGCGAACCTTCTGTTTCCCGTTCGAACGCATTTTACAAACGCTACTCGAACGCGCATGCATTTTGTTTCATCAGGTCTGGTACCGTTCGAACGTGTTATCAAACGCTACACGAACGTGAACCTTCTGTTTACCGTTCGAACGCGTTTACGAACGCTACACGAACGCGCACACACTGAACTAAGTCTGTCTCATCATATTTCATGCACAACTGCCTTTTGGGTGATCTCCCTTGCATTATGTAGCAAATCATATTATTTGTATTCTTGCATTTATCCATTCGATGTGTTCTTGGGATGATATTCAAGCATGATTAGGCTATTAGCATGTTATTTGGTTAATATGTTCATGAGATAGTACTCAAGCATGATTAGGTTGTTCTTAGTTTTCCCTATCATATGATTGAGAAATGTTCATGAGATTGCCATGTGATGTTGCATGTTGTGATGAACTTGTTGATGTATGCATGTGAATTTAGAAGCATGATACTCTTGGAAATAAGTGTTACTTAAATTGATTAAATTATTACATAAATCCTTTCATTACAAGTGACATAAGTAAGAGACCATTCCGAACCCAACGGTTTGAGGTCTTCCCTTGCGAGGGGTAAGTGCGGCCTTAAATCTCATTTTCTTGGTTCACACTAGGTGGCGACTCCATTATTCTCTGGTTTAGTCCCCCGTGACTACTCCATACTCCCGACCGGGCGCGAGCCCGGGACAGCATGCGTCGCCCCAGATCTTGTGTTCCCACAGTCTGGCGACTCCACTGGGGATAGAGAATCGGCCCCGAAATATTGTCTTGTAATATTTGGATTTATGTTCTAATTGACCGTGTCTATAGTGGATAAAATGAGGGTTTAATCAAGGGCATCTTGAGGCTAGGTAATGGTTTGGTGTCTTTCTTCATTCACTACCTTCCTAAAAGAAAAAGCTGTGAAGGCACCTATATGGCCATCTACCCTTAGCCTATTGTGATGGACTAATTTGGAGGACTCGTTGTTTATTCCTGTCACCAAGCGATAAGAGCCTACGAGGCCAGGGTACTTAAGAGAGCCTCGCTTCACCCTCCCTCTGGGGAATCTACAACGGGAAATCCATTTGACAGTCAGTCACACACCATAGCTCATTGGCACGTACCTTAGCGTATAAAAAAGGGTGCGCTCACTTGGTCGCTCGAACCCTTGATTGGGGAGACCTAGTTGTGGGCCATCCTTCGCCGATGAGAGCCTTTGTCTACACTCTTGTGAACCCACCCATAGACCGGGGTTGTATGGTTAAAGTAACAATTATTTCCTTGAGTATGTGCTTGTGGACCATCCTCATTTGGATGCAGTTGGACCATTGTCAGAAATGCAGACTCGCTGGGCAATTTAAACTGGGGCGAGTTCGTACCTTATGACCATTGGGCCCAAAGCTTCTGAAATGTTGATGGGCCATTCTGTAGAAATTATTGTTTTATGTTTGCATTATCGTTCCTTTGTGCTTGTGTTCGGAACATTACCATTTGGATTTAGTTGGGCTCCATGCCATGAGATGTGAACTTGTTGGGCCATTTAAACTGGGACGAGTTCACTCATATGACAGTTAGCCCGAAATCTTCTGAAATGATGATTAGCCGATTTGTGTGAAAATTTTAATGAGTTGATATATTTCATGCATACATGCACCTCATGCATACATGCACCATGTTAACCCCATTTTGTCTTGAAAGCCATCATAGATTCCCGTTGGGTTAGGGAAAAGGGAAGACTCACCAAAATACTGGGAACAGACATGAGTGAATCAGATATTGAGGTATCCCGTATGGATCAGTTGGAAAACGGTCTCGCCAAGGTCACTGAACAGTTGCAAGCCTTGAATACTGCCATGACAAATATGGCTGTGCCCCGTGCTGGGGGAAATTCTGAGAATATGAGGCGTGAGGAGCCTCCGAACGGGTTGGGGGATGATATCCCCACTTTTGATGATGACATGGCAGAGTTTGAAACAGGCAGAGTGATTGGGTCTCAGGTAGAATTTCAGAAGCTTCGGGATCAAGTTGAAACAGTTACCCGCAAAATGAGGGGTAAACATGAAGAGTTGTTAGATTATGAGGCAATGACCTTCGGAGAACAGCTGCCAGCTCAGTTTAAAATGCCCGACATGGCCAAGTTTAATGGGAATGGAGACCCGAGAGTCCATCTGCAGTAATATGTCTCAGTCATGAGTTCAGTGGGCCTATCACAGCGCCAAGTCCAAAAGATGTTTGAGATGTCACTCGAGGGGGCACCTATGGTTTGGTATCATAGCCTTGAGAAGAAGGTTAAGGAAGATTGGAGGGAACTAGCTGATGCTTTTCTGAAGCAGTATGTTACAGACTTAGAGATTGACTTGTCACTCCGTGATTTGGAGAACACTAAACAGAAGCCAGAGGAAAGTTTCAAAGAGTATGTGGATCGCTGGAGAAGCCAGCTTCTGAAAATGCAGACTCGGCCTTCAGAGAAAGACCAAATTAAAATGATTATCAAGGGCACAAAGCCCTCTATTTATGGTAAGCTGAGGAGGATGACCTCCATGATTACTGATTTCCGACAGTTGAGAGAGACTGTTATGGATATTGAAGAAGAGGAGGCTGAAAACAGAAAGTTTTATGGCCAGAATAGAAGAACTTTTGGGGGGCATTCTGAGACTAAACCCGCTACTGCCGAGGTTGCTGCCATCAAGAACCGGCATTTCTCTAACCTGGGGAAGCCGTTATCTAAGATGCTTGAGAATTTGAAGGGACAAGGACTCCTAAAACCCTTGGAGCCTAAACCACTTCCAGATCCTATACCACCCAACCTTGACCTAAGCATGTATTGTCACTTCCATCAGAGGAGAGGCCACGAAACTGACAACTGCACCCGCCTTAGGCATGAAATCCAAAACCTCATCGATGCTCACAAAATACCTGACCCAGAGAAAGAACAACCCAACACATATTGGAACCCCCTACCAAATTACCACTCCGTTCCACCCCCCACCTACATGATCAACTCTGGATTGCTCAAAACTTTTATCCTCCAAACCCTTAACCACCAAGCTTCTTACATGGAGATAGGGGATGATAGTGGAGAACCGTAGGTCAAGGAAGAAGGCAATGTTGCGAATGATGAAGTTGTTCCTCCTAGTTTATTTGATCCTGCATTTTTAATATAGACATTGATTTGGTCTACCTATTTGAACCATTTCTTAAATGATAATAAAGACATTCATTTCGTTTACATGCCTGAGTCTCTCCCTCCAACCTGCAACAAGAGTATATTTGAGAAAAGCATTTAACCCTGGTACTATGAAATTCAGTGATATTTAGAATACGGGGAATCTTCGGAAGCAACAACAGTACAGTCAGTTTCAGAAATAAATCAGTATCAGCTTGGGGGCGAGGCCCACATCATCATCATCAGTTAGGGGCTTAGGCCCACATCAGCATCAGCTTGGGGATGAGTCCCAGGGCCGAGGCCCACATCAGTATCAGCTTAGGGCCAAGGCCCACTTTAGTTTCAGTTTTGGGGATGAGTCCCAGGGCCGAGGCCCACATCAGTATCAGTCTGGGGGGCAGGCCCATATCAGTATCAGTCTAGGGCTGAGGCCCATATCAGCAGTATCAGTTTGGGGCGAGGCCCATATCAGTCTGGGGGCGAGGCCCACATCAGTCTGGGGCGAGGCCCACATTAGTATCAGTCAGGGCCGAGGCCCACATCAATATCAGTTTAGGACTGAGGCCCACATCAATATCAGTTTAGGGCCGAGGCCCACTCATGAGCGGAAAATATATCAATATTTACCGCCCCTTTTACTTAATATTTTGTTTAGTTTCTCGGTTTGTTTGATGAACGTTTTGATGTGTTTTAGTTTATTTTGCAGATAAAATAATATTGGGACTTAATGAAATCATTTAGGACGAAGTATGGGTCAAATAAGGGCAATTATTGGACTTGATATTTTAATTTTGGAGATTGGAAACTTGAAAGGGCGTTTTGACGAAGTGCAGTTTTGGAAATTCCAGTTTTGCGCATCTGTCGTATTTTAGGTATAACGTTTTACTCCGATATTGGATTGAGCTGATTCAAGTTCCAGATTAAAGAAGACTCAAAGATCTACAACTTTTAAAGACAAAATAATTTGAATTCTGAAGATTTCATGCCCGAAATTGATGAACCATCCAGAAGTGTGTAGTGTGTAATTATTAAAGTCACTTTCAATCATTTTCAAAGCAAAAAATAAATTAATAATAAATAATAAAAATTATCAAATCATCACCAAACATGATAAGAGATTAGTGGAGCAATTAATAATGGATTTGGTGGAGCAATTAATGGAGCAATTAGTGGAGCAATTAATAATTGATTTGGTGGATGATTTGATGGAGGCAAAATTTTGCCTATAAATACCAAGCCATTTCATTTGTAAAATTCATATTTTCTTCTAAGGAATTCCTTAAGAATACTAAGAAGATTGTATCTTGTTTGTTTATTTATAGCTTTCAGTAATTAATTTTCGTTTTCGCACTTTCTTTTCTTTACTTTTCAGTTTTTACTTTCCGCAATTTACTTTTACGCACAGTACTTTTCTTTCTTATTTAATTTTCAATTTTTACTTTTCAGTAATGAGGAGGTAACTCCCCTTTGCTGGGGTAAAAGGTAAAACTTTTATTACTAATATTTAGATTAATCTCCCTTAATTATAATATATAAACTAGTTAAAACCTGACTTAACGAG
>SKCR01000802.1:0-28058 GCA_019454045.1 Zanthoxylum bungeanum
CCTCTCGGTGTTATGCGTACGACTTGTCGTACAATAATCCGGATGACATGTCATCTGGAAACGAGGCACACGTACGGCTTGTCGTACAGTATCCGGACGACTTGTCGTCCTCCTTCTCTAAATAACGGATGACATGTAGTACGACTCTTCTGGGAGTGTTTTTCTGGGTAAAAATAGATTCAACTAGCCAACTTCTAGGGTCCATATCTTTCTCAATTTTAATCCAAATTAAGTACATGATATACCAAATTGAAGATCTCATGACCTAGTTTTCAAATCATATTTGAACATGCGATTATCAATTTTCTACAGAGAGTTATTATGGCCCAAAGTTGGAAGAAAATCATTTTTTAAAAACAAAAACCAGAAGCATTTTCAACATTTTTCATGCATGTTCATGCAATTTTTGTGTAATCCAACTAGAATACATGCATTTAAGCTCCTGATACCAATGTTAGGAAACATAATCCCTAATATATTTACATGTTTGTCCTCTTAGGATCTAACCATATATGTATTACTAGTCCTAGATTTATTTACATGCTAATTGAAATAAATCTATACTAACCACAACACAATTGCATACCTTTTATGCTTGTAAAGACCTCTTAATCAAACTTAATTGATTGCTTAACTCAATAAACAAATGGTCTTATTTATATGAGGGAAATCAAGTCACTATGTAATCACATGCATTGATTACTATTAATCACATTATTAGGATGCATAATGACCTTTTCTAACCCTTCCAAAAATGTTACCATCATGGGTGTACCATATGTTCCCCATCTAACATTTTACTAATTGTTGTCACTTAACAACTCTTGTTGTTACTTAATTATTTGATTAACAATTCTTGTTGTTTACTTATTAATGAAATCATTACTAATTGTTGTTATTTAACAACACCACATAATTAACTTAATAATTTCCAACATGAAATTATTACTAATTGTTGTTATTTAACAACACCAAATAATTAACTTAATAATTTCCAAATGAAATTATTACTAATTGTTGTTATTTAACAACACCAAATAATTAACAACAATTAATTTCCAACACTGAATTCGAATTCAGAGAGCGGTTTGACGGTTGAATTTCAAACTGACTCCAGAAAACAAAAATTTTCAAGCAATAACATAATTTGGAATGTATATTTTCTTTTCAAAAAAAAAAAGCAATATTATTTTTGAAGTAACCGCAAATACATGTTAATTCATATATAGTTTTAAATGCATGTGTCATTAAGAACCATTAATTTCATGCATACAATTAACAACGCAAGGCATTATATTATATAATTACGTAAACACAAAGACAAAATCTTGTAGCACGAGGGAGAGCTGATCATAGATGGTTTTATGACATAATTCCAACCCACAGCACATAGTAAATCACATTATATTAATTAAACAACTTAATTAAAAATTGAACATAACCCAGATAATAATGTGATCCCATATCTCTTTTTTCCCCAGTTGGGGTATATGTTAATATGGGAAGATAATGCAATTTTACCAGATTCATAAAGGGATTTACATCGTTAAGGTAGGATCATGTTAGATTCGGCCACAGTTCCGGAACCGAATTGGAATCTGAATCGAAAATTTTCGATTCGGTTAGGGTTCATCTCTAACCGAATCGAAGTTGAATTGCTGGAACCGGAGGGTTCCAGTGATTCGCGATTCCGATTGCTACGTACTTTTTTTTTTTTTTTTACATTAACTTACAACTCATGCATTAAGTAAATTAAGTATGTACTAATTGTCTGTGAATCACATGCAAAGTGATCTATATGTAGTCCTGGGGTGAACAGAAAGCTGTTTTTTTTTTGGGTGACACTTCGAAAGTGCTTTGGTCCTTGTATTTTAATTTTTCTTTCTCATATTTTCCTCCATATATCTCTCACAATTACAAATTTTAACAATATCAAATTATATGGTTCAAAATTTTCCGACATCCGATGATCTCATTGGATTCGGGAGAAAGATTTAATATGATATTATTGGATCAAATCGAATCAAATTTAACCCGATCTGATGCCCACCCCTACTAAATATGGATGTATGAAACGATGGGACTGAAAGAGTGAAGAAGAAGATCGCCGCATGCAAATTAAAATGGCCTATGGCTAGTGACCTAGCTAGCTATTTTTGTTGAATCATTGTCATGGCTTTATATTTTTATCTGGTCGTTCAGGTGAAAAGAAATCATATATGCAGCAAAATCATGAAACGTTTGAAACATGTTGCCAAAGTAAGTAAAATGTGGCAATTAATTGTTGAATCCTCTAAAGAAGTTTCAGGGCAAATTCTTCATAATCTTCATGTCTCAAATTATATCCCCACTGGCTACTTCAATGAGTATCATGTTTGACATTGTGATCCTCATGCACTAATGGAGGGCCATGTCTTTTTTCTTTTGACTTTTGAGTCACTTATGGTGACATTTTCTTTTTACCAAAGATAAGATCACGATAAATTTGGATTATATTTATTTCTGTTTTCCTAATGTTAATTTCTTTATTTTAACAAAATGCGGACTTGTATATATATGACCCTAAATAATTTTAAGATTCTCTCTATATGAATTTTTAAAAACTGCGAATAGCTTAATTTTAAGGGGAAAAAATAATGTTATTTTAATATTATTAGATAGTGTTGAAATTACCAATAAACGGACACAACAAGCATCTCTCTATATCCAAGGGAGAGGGAGTGAATTGGGTAATGACATAATATTGCGTAATAATAAATCTTTTCAATTTTATGCTACTAAGCTAATAGTTTTACCAATTAAACTCATCAATCAATTTCTCATTCATATTATATCACCAATATACAAGTTACTAATTAATATGCAAATATTAAAATAAACTTTCGATAATAAAAGTTGAGGGATAGAGAGATTGACACTGGTGATTTATAGTGATTCGGCCAATTAGGGGTGTTCGCGGTGCGGTTCAGGTCGGTTTTTTCATTTTCACTCCAAACCGTGCGGGTTGGCGGTTTGAGAAATTAGAAACGAAACCGCAAATTTGATAAGGAAAACCGCGACAGTTCGGGTTGGCGGTTTGGGTCGGCGGTTTGGATTATAAATTTTTTTAAGGAAATTTTGTGTGTTTTCATATAATAATTGAAGAGAAAAAATACCTAATTTTCATTTATACATTGCATATTGTCATATGATTATTAAATATCTTAAATTTCATGTTTAAAGAACAAGAAAAATATAAAATAATATCTAATTTGAATGATGGTCGGCGGTTTAGGCGTTCGGGTCGCGGTTTGAGTCAAAATTTGCGGTTTTGGGCGATTCGGGTCGCATTAGGTCAAAAATGCACACCAATCCGAAATTTGCGGTTCGATTCCGATTGACCCAAAATCATTTTTATTTTTTTTTCAAACCGCGCGGTTGTGGGAACACAGAAAATCTGGGGCGACGCATGCTGTCCCGGGCTCGCGGCCCAGGTGGGAGTACGGAGTAGCCACGGGGGACTAAACCGGAGAGTAATGGAGTCGCCACCCGGTGTGAACCGGGAAAATGAGATTTAAGGCCGCACTCACCCCTCGCAAGGGAAGACCTCAAACCGTTGGTTCGGAATGGTCCCTTACTTATGTCACTTGAAATAAAAGGATTTATGTAATAATTTAACCAGGCTTAAATAACATTTATTTCCAAAAATATCATGCTTCTAAATTCATATGCATACATCAACAAGTTCATCACAACATGCAACATCACATGACAATCTCATGAACATATTTCAATCCTATGATATGGAAAACTAAGAACAACATAATCATGCTTGAGTACTATCTCATGAACCTATTAACCAAATAACATGCTAACAGCCTAATCATGCTTGAATACAATCCCAAGAACACATAGAATGGATAAATGCAGGAATACAAATAATACGGTTGGCTATATAACATAAGAAAGATCAACCAAGAGGCAATTATGCATGAATATGATAAGACAGACTCTGTTCAGTGTGTGCGCGTTCGTGTAGCGTTCGTAAACGCGTTCGAACGGTAAACAGAAGGTTCACGTTCGTATAGCGTTTGATAACGCGTTCGAACGGAAATGAAACAGAATGCTCGCGTTCGTATGGCGTTTGATAACGCTTTCGAACAGAAATGAGACCTGATGCATGATAAGGCAAAAATGCATGCGCGTTCGAGTTGCGTTCGTAAACGCGTTCGAACGGGAACAGACCTGATGCATGAAATGGGACGCAATACATAAACAACAAAATAAAGGGGCACGGCGAAGTACTGCCGTAAAGGTGGCCTTTTGGGGCTCTTGATCTCTCAAAGAGAGGACCTTTAGACCAACATACTAAGCCCATGCGCGTCACATCACATCATGCATACAAACATAAAGACAATCATATTCAACTAAATATGTCCGATTGAACGTGTATTGCATCCAACCGAACACACATCAACCGGCGCGGCAAAGCATCGTGGTAAAGGGCTTTAACCCCTCCCCATAGGGGATCTTTCATTCCACTTACTAAGCCCATGCGCTCGATTGAACCATGCATAAATAAGCAACATGCAGAATTTAGGTGATGAAAAATAAATAAATGAAAGCAACACAAAAAAAGAGAAGGTGTCGTTTACTCAATTGGTACGTGGAGTTGTATCCCAAGTACAGACCGCACTACCGTCCATTCGGATTCGGCTACAGAATTTACGTCTGGGTTTCCATCCTATATACCACAAGAGACGACACTCTTCCATTTCATTCAAGCCACAACATGCATCCATAAACGACTCTCATGCGAATAGAATTTAATGATAAAAAAAACGAATATAAACCAATGAAAAAGTGCCCTCAGGTCTAACATTTTAAATCACCTCTCGGATGTACGGTACACGATCGTCGGAAGGGTGGATGCTCCGCAACTCTCCCGGTTCACTGGTTCACTGTTCTCGTTCGTTGTCTTACTGTTTTGAGTCGTCGTTCTCCGTCTTTTGCTATTGTTTCCTTGTGGTTTCGCTGCCGTTTCCTCTTTATCTTTTGCTTACTGTTTTTGGGTGTCTTCTTCCTGTAATTTTTATGTGTGTTGTGTATGAGCTAGGGACTAGGGACTAGGGACTAGGGACTAGGGTTGGTGAAGGGTTCTTTTTATAGGCAAAAGGGTTGGGCTTGACAATGAAAGGGATTTGGCTAATTAAAGAGGGATTTGATTTGGTTTGGTTAAGGGAAGTCAAAGATTGAGGGGGGGGACAAATCTTGGCTAGATAGGGAAGGTTGAATATTTGATTGGCTTGGTTTAGGAATACAATATTTTAAGTTAGGAATAATATATTGGTTGATTGATTTTAACTTGGTATGATTATATTTTGATTTAGTATGTGATTTGTTTAATTTAGGCATGATTTTAGTTTAAGTTGGTAATTGTTTATTTTATGTTTGGTATATGTTTTATTTAATTAATTTAATTATTATCTTATTTAGTTAATGTTTTAATTAATATTTATTTATTTAAATTGGGATGTGCTTTATGGGCTTTGGGGGCTAATTGGGCTGGATGTGAGGCTAGCAGCAAAACCAGAATTACCGACACCGTTCGAACGCTTCCTCGAACGCGGCACGAACGCCGGCAATCTGTTTGACGTTCGAACGTAAACACGAACGCAGCACTAACGAAAACAGTGAACCTTGTTTATTCTGAATTTCCCCTTCCGATGTCCGTTTCCCGTGACCCCCGTGACTTAAAAGGTAGTGTCTCCAAAATGAGACTCATCATAGGGACTTATGTGTAAAAATACAGTGCCTACAGTCGCCCCCACTTTGATGGGACTTGTGTAATGTGCAACAGTGACAATCCTATCAAAGTTTATGCAATGCATTTTCACTTACCTGGCTCGCCAGCTGCCACTTGACTTACCACGTGTTGAGTTGATTTAGGTGGTGAGGTGCTGCGACCCCTGGTTCATTCCCGAACCGTGTTGTGATGTGGTCCATTCCCGAACTGTTGTCGTAAGGTGGTCCATTCCCGAACCAACCGTTTGTACTGTGGTTGGTCCATTCCCGGACCGTCACTGTGAGGTGTTCATTCCCGAACTGTTACTGTAAGGTGGTCCATTCCCGAACCGTTACTGTAAGGTGGTTCATTCCCGAACCGTTACTGTGAGGTGGTTCATTCCCGAACCGTGCTTCTATTCTTGGAGTGCCATTCCCGGCTTGTTCATTCTTGAACTGTCCATTCCCGGACCATATCTCCGTTCTCGGAGTGTCATTTCCGACTTGTTCATTCTTGAACTTTGCTCCATTCTTGGATTGCCATTCTCGGCTTGTTCATTCTTGAACTGTCCATTCCCAGACTATATCTCCATTCTCGGAGTGTCATTTCCGACTTGTTCATTCTTGAACTGCCCATTCCCGGACTATATCTCCATTCTCGGAGTGCCATTCTCTGCAGAACTGATCTGATGTAATATGGGCCTCGCCCCCAGAATGCCATACCCGGCAATGCTGATACTGATGTAATGTGGGCCTCGACCCTGGGACTCATTCCCAAACTGTGTTTGATGTGGGGCTCGACCCTGGGACTCATCCCCAAAACTGATTGCTGAAGTGGGCCTCGGCCCCAACTGCTACTGACATGGGCCTCGCCCCCAGACTGATGCTGATGTGGGCCTCGACCCTCGACTGACGCTGATGTGGGCCTCGACCCTCGGGATTCATCCCACTGATACTGATGTGGGCCTCGGCCCTGGGACTCATCCCCAAAACTGATAGTGATGTGGGCCTTGACCCTGGGACTTATCCCCAAAACTGATACTGATTCGGGCCTCGACCCTGGGACTTATCCCCAAAACAGATACTGATTCGGGCCTCGACCCTCTGCGATTCATTCTCGAAAACTGCTGATATTGTACTGTTACTGCTTCTGGTTGGCTTGTATTTGACGCTTTCTCTTTTTCTCCTCCTTGAAACCTGTTATTACAAAACAGAACAAACACAAAAAGGATGCGAATATGTTACGTGTATGCATGCATGCATGTCTCTATCCCGTCGGGTTAGGTCTTCCATCAATCCTCTTGGTGACTGCTTAGTCTTCTTTTCCTCAGGCAAACCACTGCTTCAATCTGTCTATGTTGATCGGCTCGGTGAACTAATTCCCTTCCAAGTCTGATAGTTTCACTGCCTCTATTTCCCAATTTCTGAATGTCTATCTTATCTTTTCTGTTTGCTTATTGCGAAGGTTCCCCGTGTTCATCACTGGATTCCATAGTACCAAGGTTGAATACTTTTCTCAAATATACTCATATTGCAGAAGAGTTTCAGCGAAATGAACGTCTTTATTATTGTTGAGGAAAAGAGTTCGAACAAGTAACAAAATCAATGTCATTAAAAAAACTGGATCAAATAGACTAGGAGGAACATCTCCATCATCCGCAGCACTGCCCTTCCTCGGCCTATGGTTCTTCACTGTCATCCATGTAAGAAGCTTGGTGGTTGAGGGCTTCTTTTCATGGGTTGGGTATTTTATGGGAATCTATGAGATCTTGAATTTCATGCCTGAGGCGGGTGCAGTTGTCGGTGTCATGGCCATGTAGCTGGTGGTAGTGACAATAAAGGTTCACATTTATGTGTGGTGGTGGGGGGTGCGGAAGTGGCTTGCCTTCTAAGGGTTTCAAGATTCCTTGTCCCTGTAACTTTTCAAATACCTTCGACAAAGGTCTACCAAGGTTGGAGAATTGCCGGTTTCTGATGGCAGCAACCTCGACAGTAGCGGGCTTAGTCTCAGAATACCCCCCAAAAGTCCGCCTATTCTGGCCATAGGACTTTCTGTTTTCAGCCTCATCTTCCTCAATATCCATGACAGTTTCCCTCAACTGTCGAAAATCAGAAATCATCGAAGTCATCCTCCTCAGCTTACTATAAATAGAGGGCTTGGTGCCCTTGATGATCATTTTGATTTGGTCCTTCTCAGAGGGCCGAGTCTGCATTTTCAGAAGCTGGCTTCTCCAGCGGTCTACATACTCCTTGAAGCTTTCTTCCGGCTTCTGCTTAGTGTTCTCCAAATCACGGAGTGACAAATCAATTTCTAAGTCTGTAACATACTGCTTCAGAAAAGCATCAGCTAGTTCCTTCCAATCTTCCTTAACCTTCTTCTCAAGGCTATGATACAAAACCACAGGTGCCCCCTCGAGTGACATCCAAACATCTTTTGGACTTGGCGCTGTGATAGGCCCATTGAACTCATGACTGAGACATATTGCTGCAGATGGACCCTCGGGTCTCCGTCCCATTAAACTTGGCCATGTCCGGCATTTTAAACTGAGTTGGCAGCTGTTCTCCGAAGGTCATTGCCTCATAATCTAACAACTCTTCATGTTTACCCCTCATTTTGCGGGTAACTGTTTCAACCTGATCCCGAAGCTTCTGAAATTCTGCCTGAGACCCAGATACCCTGCCCGCTGCATACTCTGCCATATCATCATCAAAAGCGGGGGTATCATCCCCCAATCTGTTCGGAGATTCCTCTTGCCTCATATCCCCAGAATAACCCCGGCACGAGACCCAGCTATACCAGCCATAGCAGTAGTCAAAGCCTGCAACTGTTCAGTGATCCTGGCGAGACCATTCTCTAACTGATCCACACAGGACACCTCATTATCGGATTCACTCATACTTGTTCTTTTAATGAGTCTGGTTCCTTCTCTAACCCAAACGGTATCTATGGTGTCTTTTAAGACACAGAGGATGTCAACAAGGTATATGTATGCATGATGTGCATAAGAAGTATATAACATATATTAAATCAAATAAAATTCTCAAACAAATCGGCCTATTATCATTTTAGAAGCTTTTGGGACAACTGTCATAAGAGTGAACCCGTCCCAGTTTAAATGGCCCAACAAGTTCATGTCTTATGGCAAAGAGCCCAACTAAATCCAAATGATAATATTCTGAACACAATCATAAAATGGCCCATTGTTATTTAGAAGCATTTTGGCCCAATCGTCATAAGATGTGTCCTTGTCCCAGTTTAAATGGCCCAACAAGTCCATATCCCATGATAAATGGTCCAAATGGATCCAAACAACGATGTTCCCAAACACAAGCATAAAAGAAAGATGATGCAAACATGACATAATAATTTTTACAAAGTGGCCCATCAACATTTCAGAAGCTTTTGGCCTAATAGTCATAAGGTGTGAACTTGCCCCAGTTTAAATGGCCCAGCAAGCCCGCATTTCTGACAATAGTCCAACTGCATCCAAATGAGGATGGTCCACAAGCACATATTCAAGGAAATAATTGTTACTTTAGCCAATCCGGTCTATAGGTGGGTTAGTAAGAGTATAGACAAAGGCTCTCACCGGCGAAGGATGGCCCACAACTAGGTCTACCCATTCAAGGGTTCGAGCAACCAAGTGACCGCGCCCTTTTTTATACACTAAGGTACGTGCCAAGGAGCTATGGTGTGTGACGGACTGTCAAATGGATTTCCCGTTGTAGATCCCCCAGAGGGAAGGTGGAGCGAGGCTCACTTAAATACCCAAGCCTCTTAGGCTCTTATCGCTTGTTGTCAGGAATAAACAACGAGTCATCCAAATTAGTCCATCACAATAGGCTACGAGTAGATGGCTATCTAGGTGCCTTCACAGCTTTTCCTTCTAGAAAGGTAGTGAATGAAGAAAGACACCAAACCATTACCTAGCCTCAAAATACCTTTGATTAAACCCTCACTTTATCCACTATAGACACGGTCAATTAAAACATAAATCCAAACATCACAAGACAATATTTCGGGGCCGATTCTCTATCCCCAGTGGAGTCGCCAGACTGTGGGAACACAGAAAATCTGGGGCGACGCATGCTGTCCCGGGCTCGCGGCCCAGGTGGGAGTACGGAGTAGCCACGGGGGACTAAACCGGAGAGTAATGGAGTCGCCACCCGGTGTGAACCGGGAAAATGAGATTTAAGGCCGCACTCACCCCTCGCAAGGGAAGACCTCAAACCGTTGGGTTCGGAATGGTCCCTTACTTATGTCACTTGTAATAAAAGGATTTATGTAATAATTTAACCAGGCTTAAATAACATTTATTTCCAAAAATATCATGCTTCTAAATTCATATGCATACATCAACAAGTTCATCACAACATGCAACATCACATGGCAATCTCATGAACATATTTCAATCCTATGATATGGAAAACTAAGAACAACATAATCATGCTTGAGTACTATCTCATGAACCTATTAACCAAATAACATGCTAACAGCCTAATCATGCTTGAATACAATCCCAAGAACACATAGAATGGATAAATACAGGAATACAAATAATACGGTTGGCTATATAACACAAGAAAGATCAACCAAGAGGCAATTATGCATGAATATGATAAGACAGACTCTGTTCAGTGTGTGCGCGTTCGTGTAGCGTTCGTAAACGCGTTCGAACGGTAAACAGAAGGTTCGCGTTCGTATAGCGTTTGATAACGCGTTCGAACGGAAATGAAATAGAATGCTCGCGTTCGTATGGCGTTTGATAACGCTTTCGAACGGAAATGAGACCTGATGCATGATAAGGCAAAAATGCATGCGCGTTCGAGTTGCGTTCGTAAACGCGTTCGAACGGGAACAGACCTGATGTATGAAATGGGACGCAATACATAAACAACAAAATAAAGGGGCGCGGTGAAGTACTGCCGTAAAGGTGGCCTTTTGGGGGCTCTTGATCTCTCAAAGAGAGGACCTTTAGACCAACATACTAAGCCCATGCGCGTCACATCACATCATGCATACAAACATAAAGACAATCATATTCAACTAAATATGTCCGATTGAACGTGTCTTGCATCCAACCGAACACACATCAACCGGCGCGGCAAAGCATCGTGGTAAAGGGCTTTAACCCCTCCCCATAGGGGATCTTTCATTCCACTTACTAAGCCCATGCGCTCGATTGAACCATGCATAAATAAGCAACATGCAGATTTAGTGTGAAAAATAAATAAATGAAAGCAACACAAAACAAGAGAAGGTGTCGTTTACTCAAGTGGTACGTGGAGTTGTATCCCAAGTACAGACCGCACTACCGTCCATTCGGATTCGGCTACAGAATTTACGTCTGGGTTTCCATCCTATATACCACAAGAGACGACACTCTTCCATTTCATTCAAGCCAAACATGCATCCATAAACGACTCTCATGCGAATAGAATTTAATGATAAAAAAACGAATATAAACCAATGAAAAAGTGCCCTCAGGTCTAACTTTTAAATCACCTCTCAGATGTACGGTACACGATCGTCGGAAGGGTGGATGCTCCGCAACTCTCCCGGTTCACTGGTTCACTGTTCTCGTTCGTTGTCTTACTGTTTTGAGTCGTCGTTCTCCATTCTTTGCTATTGTTTCCTTGTGGTTTCGCTGCCGTTTCCTCTTTATCTTTTGCTTACTGTTTTTGGGTGTCTTCTTCCTGTAATTTTTATGTGTGTGTTGTGTATGAGCTAGGGACTAGGGACTAGGGACTAGGACTAGGGTTGGTGAAGGGTTCTTTTTATAGGCAAAAGGGTTGGGCTTGACAATGAAAGGGATTTGGCTAATTAAAGAGGGATTTGATTTGGTTTGGTTAAGGGAAGTCAAAGATTGAGGGGGGGACAAATCTTGGCTAGATAGGGAAGGTTGAATATTTGATTGGCTTGGTTTAGGAATACAATATTTTAAGTTAGGATAATATATTGGTTGATTGATTTTAACTTGGTATGATTATATTTTGATTTAGTATGTGATTTGTTTAATTTAGGCATGATTTTAGTTTAAGTTGGTAATTGTTTATTTTATGTTTGGTATTGTTTTATTTAATAATTTAATTATTATCTTATTTAGTTAATGTTTTAATTATATTTATTTATTTAAATGGGATGTGCTTTATGGCTTTGGGGGGCTAATTGGGCTGGATGTGAGGCTAGCAGCAAAACCAGAATTACCGACACCGTTCGAACGCGGCACGAACGCCCGCAATCTGTTTGACGTTCGAATGTAAACACGAACGCAGCACTAACGAAAACAGTGAACCTTGTTTATTCTGAATTTCCCCTTCCGATGTCCGTTTCCCGTGACCTCCGTGACTTAAAAGGTAATGTCTCCAAAATGAGACTCATCATAGGGACTTATGTGTAAAAATGCAGTGCCTACAGCGGTGCGGTTCGGGTCGGGTTGCGGTTTGACCCGAAACCGTGATCACCCCTACGACTAATAATGCCTACGTCCACACCCTCAAGCCACACTTGAAGCTTTCCACTAAGTTGAATCTTCAACTTACACAGAATTTTTTGTGACTCATTCGCAACAAAAAAATTTATCCCCTAGGTTCACTATTAAATCTTTACACTGGGTTTTGTTCCTAAATTCATTCACAAACATTTACAAAAGAGTTTTATCCATATGTTCAATCTTTATCCTTTATAATGAGTTTTGTTTCTAGACTCACTCACAAACCTTTACATAAATCATCCTTTTGAGTATACCCACTCACAAAGAGATTTCACAATCTCAAGTGTTTAAGATATGAAGATTAATAACTCACTTGGACACCCACAAAATATAAGAGGATTAATGATATGTGTTTCTATCCCCAATTATTAACTAAGCTCTCTAAATGATATGAAGATGTATGTAGTGTGTGAGCTGAGTATGAAAGTGTATGAAGATGAAGGTTTTGTTTACTCTTTGTTTTTGCATTAGAAGAAATTGTATGAAAGTTCAAGAGAATGGCAAAAAAAAAAATAGAGACTCAATTTATAGAGAAAATGAAAGCAGTGTCTAATATTGCGCTGAGGCCTGTATGGCAGTCTACAGAGGCCGCTATGCCGGTCTGCCATTTCAACGGGTATAAAATATTAATGTTTGATACCGATAAGCGCAAACCCGTGGGTTACTGATTGGTATGGATACCGGTATGGATTATGTCGGTTCCAAAGAGCATGTAAAATAAGAAGGTTGACCGGTAGGAATACCGGTACGCTTTAGTCCGGGTCCAATAATTGTGCAACACTGACCGATATGAGAGACCGGTATGTAATAGCCTGGTTTCAGAGACGATGCAAAACTTCTCAGAACAGAGTAAGGTTGACAAGTATGAATGCCAAAATGCAGGATTTGAATATTTAAAAATATGTTGCACATGACCCTAATGCATATAAATGAATGTGAATGTGTCTTATGAGCTTAAAGACTTAAATTATATCAACTTACTTTAAAAGAGAACCCTAAACTAAGACCACGGTACAAAATATTCTTTAATTTGGCACTTGAGTCTTCACATCTGTTTTACTCTTCACGGCCAATTATTTCGACATATTTTTTTAATGTCCGTTAATGCGCGTCGAAGTTTTCCACGATGCATCTTCAAAATCCATATTGACTGATAGGACAGTAACAAAATGTTCCTTCGTATAAAACTATTTTTTCGAGGAAAAAAATTTCTCCAGCAGGCTTGTTAAATATTATTGAGACCCTAGTAAAACGTTAAGTAAACCCCTAATGATTGATCTTCATTTTTATTAAAAAAATTACTTTAATTTTATTATTATGTAAATTTAATAATCTCTTACATTTTATATATTATTAGTGTTATTAAAAGAAGCCCATTTTTCCTAAATGAATGGTTTGTTTGGTATTGTGATTTGAATGTACTGATGTGGCCCCCAAGGGGTGTGGCTTGGTGGTGAAGGGTCCAGAATCTCACCTTGAGGTTCTGGGTTCGAATCCAGGGGTGCAACTTCTTGTAAGAGCCTGGGCAGCCGGGGGGTTTTACCTGCGCCGCGACCCAGAATGGGTGGTTTGGTGGCGGGGTTTCCAACGATTTCAAAAAAAAAAAAAAAATTGTACTGATGTGATAAAATTGTGTTTTGACCCAAATAATTTTATAGTATTTGGTTAATGATAAGAAATTGTGATTTCTTTCAAAAATTATGTTTTTCAAAAATAAAAATTTTAGCTTTTCCCACCATCAAAATATTAAAAAAGTGCACCATAATTATGTTTTTAGTATAAATCAAAATTTCATAACACTGTTTATATACCATCATTTATTCATCATATTTTTCTATTGCAACACCAAATAAATCTGAAATGTGTGTGTCTATCATTGCCTACTAGACATTCAAATATGAATTTTCATATATCTTCCAAAAGCTCGATTAATATTTATCTTTACATTCAACGTAAAGCATCTCTATATATGTTGAATTATTGATGCAATTTATAAATTTATAAAAAAAATTTAATTATCAATCAAATACCACTAAGATTAAAGGTAACCCTAGTATTGTCATATCAATTATAGCTTAATTTATATAGTGGTTCCTGCATGTTAACATAATATAAAAAGTAAGAAATTCTCTAAAAGATAGAATATTTATCCATTTTCACTATAACTTTTTAATTATAGGAATTTACTTCTATAAATTAGGAAAAAATAAATAGACACATAAATTTCAAATATTGATAGATTTTTATTTTTGCTTGCCGACACAAAGAGCATTATCGATCATCACCATCGTAATAGGAAGAAAAATGAAAATGAAGTGACACTTGATTACCGCACTGAAGATAATGATGCTGGTACTTTGGCACGTACCTCCATTCCGGACATTTTCCTTACAATTCTCAATAAAAGCATATTGAAAAGAATAACAAAGTGTCCTTTAACTTTATGGATAAAATATGACGCCACTCCATGCCTCAAGAACCATATATAAGTAACCCCTATAACTTGAAGGGATTTTACTAATGTCTTATGATATCACTAGTTCAAATTCGGATTATTATGTCATAATTAAAATAAGGAAAGAAAAAAGAAATTAAAATCTGAAAATAAGAAAGAATTAAAACTTCTAATTGAGGTTCGAGACTTTTTTTTTTTTTTTTTTTTTTTTAAATAGTTAAGAATCGGTATATTAGAGATAAAAACAAATAGAAATGGCGAAATTAGGACAATTTAAAACTGCAAACATCATATCACCTACGTCATATTCATATTCATATAAATATAATGGACTCTCATTGGTTTGCTGGATAATGAAAAGTGAAAACGTTTTCTCCTAACTTTGTAACCTTTATTGACGTGCCTGACTGCCTGTGTAGTGTTTAATGTTGCTTTATTTCAATTTAATTGAAAGTGAAATTACATTACTCACCCCATAGGCCATAGGCCATAGACATAGGTGTTGAATTTGTGTTTGCTACTTGATCAACTGATGATGAATGCTTTGCTACATTGATCATGGGAAGGGGTGGCTGGCTGGCTCTAGCCTCTATGCTCTCCTACAAAGTTATCCAGAGGCACTTACTGTGATTATTCAAACCTTGTCGGTAAAGTGAACCAACAATTAAACAAACAAAACTGTAGTGTTGAATTGATGCCACTTCCACCCAACCCAAGCCAAGGTTGATATTATCTTGATCAGAAGATTAAAATATGGCTACCTCTACCTCTACCTCTACCTCTACCTCATTTTTAGTTGCTTTCTTATGTCTAGCTTTAGCTCTAGCATGTAGGAACTATGGGGGATGATAGAACCATTAATCTAAAGTTGACAAAATATAATTTATAAAAGAATAATATAAATTTAAACATGACAAGATGGCCACACAAAAAAAAAAAAAAAAAAAGATAATTATTTTTTGGAAAAAATATAAAGAAGATGACTTTTAGAAAATAGGGATTAGCCTATTTGATTTGACTTTTAAATAACGTAAAATCATATATTTAATCTCAAAAATTCTTATTTTTTTATTATTTATTTATATTTTTTTTTTTGCTGATGTTTGGTTTTATTTAAAATATAGTTTTTAAGGATTAAAAAAATATTATTTTACCTCAATCAACAAAAGTTCAAAATTTTAGTTTTTGGGATTAGAAGTTATAAAGCTTTTTTTAAAAGCTAAATTATCTTTATTTTATTTCACTTTATTATTTTATTTTTTCATAACATAACTTTAAAAAAAATTATCTTTTAATGTAATTTTATAATTTTAATAAAAATTTCGATTAACAATCAAATAATTATCTTTTTAGGGATAATAATATTATTTCTAAAAATTCTATTTAAAAAATTATACAAATCGAATAAATTTCTCTTTTAATGGTTGTATTTTGGTTTCCTAATAAAAAAGGCAATGTGATTTAGACTTCAGAAGTTTTCGGGACGTGATTTGTTGATGTAGGGCTTAGAATCTGTCTTCCAGGTCATGGATTCGAATATAAGGGGTGTGTTTCTTATAAGAACCTGAGACATCAAAGATTTTACATACTTTACTTAAATTCGAATCGGATAATTTAACGATAATATTTCCAACATTTCCAAAAAAAAATTTAAACTTTAGACCATGGAGTTAAATATCAAATCCAAATGATCAATTTGCTTAGCTAATACCTTTCAGCCGATCATTTCATGTCTCTAGTTAGGCTAACCAGTGGGTCCTTTTTATTGCAAACATCCGCTCGACCACAAGTGAATTATACTCATTTTGAAAAAATAAATAAAAAAGAGGAAGCAAATCTTCTTTAGATTATGATTGCACTCGCCATTGGGTTTGTGGCCCAATATTATAAGGACATGGGTTGAGTCTTTACAAATTCTGATTTTATATTAATAGACGTCTAAATAATATTATAAATATATCTATTTAGTTTCTCAATAGATTTTATATCTTAAATATTTTAAGAATTGTAACACTCATAATTTTTTTTTAAAATAAAAGAAGAAGAAGAAGAAGATTATGATTTCACTCATTTGCATTTTGTAGTGTTAGAATATGTGCTTTACTTTCTTTCTTTCTTTCTTTCTTTCTTGCTACATTTATTCATTCTATTTTGTTTGAAAACAAAATGTGGGGGGGGGGGGGGGGGGGGGGGGGGGGGGTGAGAGAGAGAGAGGGATTTTGGATATTTAACAACTTGAGACCAATTAAGGTGGGGAACATCACAATGATATAATTACATGGTCATAATAATTCGAAAATTAACTTAGAATAATATAAGATTCAAATTATTTAGAATAAAACCTAACAACATAAGACAATATATGTATTATGCGTTTTCCGTAATTAATAAAGATACATATTCACACATAAGAAAAAAGGTGGGAACATATTCATATGAAAGTTGAAAAATAACATAAATACATATGCTCATAGCTAGATTGCATATAAATGTGTTCCTCGTTTCGAAATGGGATGCATAGTCTCAAAAAGAGTTAGTGCTATTTTTATTTTTATTTTTGAAAAAGAAGCTGCTTTATTTAAAAGCAGCACTAAATATATTAAAAAGAACCCAAAGTACAAATAACCGCAGCTTGGGGGATCATCTCTCCAAAATCCAGCCACCGGAAAATTACAAGCTATTTTCGCCAAACTATGTGTTATTGAAAATGGAGATATAAGCAATTTTTGTTTTTTTTAAAAAAATTAATTTATAATTTGTCTCCTTTTTTTGATTTGTGAATTATATCTGCTATATATTTGCTGGTAGGTATATGGACATTAACAAGAGCTAAGCTATGTTACTGCCATCTTAACTAGTGCTCTTTTCACACATTCGATTGCTTGTCTATTCTTTTCCTTTTCATTTTTTTTTTTTAAATAATAATAATTTGGTATATATTTTTGAAGGGTTGTTATATTAACATACATTTTAAATCAATATATAGAGAATTTTTGTACCAACACTGTAAATGCAGAAAGGTAAAAATTTGAATGCATTTCATTATTTTATATACTTTGAATCAATATATAAAGAATTTTAATTTTGTTATAAATATATTTATAATTATTTGAGTAATTTTCATAAATAAAAAGATATAACGCCAAATTAATAGATACATACAATATTTATTCTTTAAATATTTCTTAATTTAGATTGAACTAATCAAATTAATAAATATAAAATCCCGTACAGGGAGTTTTGGGTAGTTTTAAAATATGAGATGTTTTGCTTAAATTTATAAAACATCAAAGGTTTCGCTCATTTTCACGTGAAGGAAGCAATGACATAAATAACATATACCTAATATATATATGTTATGGATAAATTTCAGTAGACCCTTATAGTAGTTGAAAATTAGGGGTGGACACGTTTTGATTTGGTTTAGTATAATTATAAAAGTAACCATTCGTTTTTTTTTTTCTTTTTTCAAAAAACTAGTAATTATTTTAATTTTCTATTCAGTTCGGTTCAATTCTATTTTTTCAATTTTTTAATAACAAAAATATAAATTAAAAAATAGTAATATTCATTGAATCTAACATTTATACAGATTTTGTACACTATAACTTTTTTAATCACCATAACTACACTAATATAAACATTTCATGAAATACACTCATCATTGAAATAATTTAAAAATGTAGGAAAATAAAAAAGAAACAAGACCAAGACTAAAAAATAAAAACATTTAATAAACACCAAACAATTTTATAATGCAACAAATATAAAATATAAAATAACAAAAAGACATGATAAAAAAAAAATCAATAAATTCAAATTATTCAATTAATTTGATTTGGTTGAACTTTTTAGTTAAAAAATTGAAATAATTTGGTTAGATTATATTCGATTTATTTTATTTGTTTTCTGTCCACCCCTAGTGCAAATTTAAAAGACCTAGATCGTGGACAGGGATCGCATACTTGGTGCACATGATCAAATTTAAAAGCATAATAATGGTGTTCACAGTTACAGGAAGGGAAAATAGACACTGTATCTTCAATCTATATCGTTTTTTCACACGGTCTCTCATACATAAAACACCACTTGTTGATATTTCTCAAAATGTCAACTTCTTGACTGCCATTTTGTTTACTAATAATAATAATAGGAAAATTTACACATTCTGGGCCGTTATGTTGATTGCCAACACAAGCATGCATATATATATATATATATATATTCACACACTAATTAGAGAGATAAGCTGAGAAAGATGGATTTAATATAAACTCACAAGTTTTGAACAACCAACTTAAAAACTACTATTTTCCAGAAAAAAAAAATAAGCATTGCTTCTTAGTAAGCTATGGCTGTCTTAACTTATTAAAATTTGTAGCTAACAATGCAAAACTAGAAACTAATCAGCCCATGCTTTGTTTCTTCCTTCACCACTTTGAGCTTAAACTTCATCAATGTTTATGAATTTCTAAACACAAAAAGCAGTTTTCCAACATATTTATGGGTTCATAAGAGTAAGGTTCGAAAACACTGTCTGCAGTGCGAGACGATCCCTCGCGTGAGGGAAGGTAGGCAGCCTCCAGGTGGTCGAGGCGACAGCCTCAATTCGAACACGAAAAAAAAACTAAAAGCATAAAATTATCAAAATAAAATCATTCACAACACATCTATATCAACTAATACATAAAAACATCCATCAAAACTAAACAAAATGAAACATAACAAAAAAGGTTCATGAAATAAAATGATCACTAATCTATAAATAGACATCACTTGTGTCTAATAGCATGAAATGTGGGTCTGAAATGTCATCCGCCAAAGAGTCAAAATCATATCTAATTTATATCACATAATTTATATTAATAACATATTATAATAAATAATATAATAATTGGTTATTTTTAAAGATAATAATTATTTTGCCATTTTTGACGACGCATCGAGATTGAGCTACCCGGCCAACGCGGTTAACAACATTGCCGGTTAGACTTTCAAAATTGGGGATTTTGTTTCTGTAACTTTTTAGTAAGAAACTCAAGTCGGGACTCTTTGTTCGAATTTCATCTCTCTTATATAGTTTTTTTTTTTTTTTAAAATACCAATTTTAGGGATTTCGGGTAAAGGCGTCTGCCTCAATCCACCTCAACTCGAGGAGTCATGAGGCGGGCCACCTCAAGCCTTTGAGGCGGGCCCATTGAAAACTCAGCATGAGGCAATAGACCTGATGCGCCGCTGGCCTCAAATAGAGTTTTCAAACTATGCACAAGTATGGTAGTCTAAGAGACAAAAGGAGGATGAACTATAAATGTCCCATACATGTAGAGAGTGGAACCTGGAGACATAATCCAAATAAACTGATTAGAAAATGGAACCTCTTGCGAGACTTCCCACATAGTAATGGTATACTCACTCAAATTGGCTCCAGATAAATCATTGCTTTCTATCGATTGCAAATTCAACGTCAAGAATTATACACAGACTTAGAAAATATTCACGTGCCACCTTGCCGGTTCTAATATCCAAAAATCTGAGGGAGACCTTTGATCCCCCATAAAGGAAGAGGTTGCAGTGTTCTGGATGGAACTTGATTGCTCTAACAGCCTGATCCTTTCTGAAACTTTTTGTCTCTATCCCCTTTTCAACATCAACTAATCTTGATGAGCAGCATACCCTCAAGAAACACAAGTGGTCTGCTGTGACCACTTCACATCGGTCACAGTTAGAACTGGCCACCGGTCCAGTTCGGTTCTGGATATTTATTTATTTGAATTTTATTAAATTAAATTAAAAACATAAATTAAAAATAAAATAAAAAACTTAAATTCCAGTTGGAACCGAACGGTTAAAACGATTCGGCTAGGGCGGGAAACGGAACCGGTTGCGGTTCAGGTTCTCGAACCGGAACCGTCCGGTTCCTTCCGGTTCGGTTTCGGTTCCGAACCGGAACCGTGGCCGGGTCTAGTCACAGCTACACAGTGGAACTTAAAAATACGTGCTAACTTCTGATCCCTGCTCCTCAAATTCCATATGCAGATTGTGTGACCCATCCCAGCATAAGCAAGAAGATGAGCTGCAGACTGACTCAAATGAACACATCAATAAGGTCAACAATATAATCAACAGGCACGGTATTTTATGAATACTCGAGTTGGTGGAGGGATGATGAAGAGGAAAATATCATTTCAATTGAAAGAAACTATGAAGTTTATAGATGGAAAAAATGAATGAAGATTTAATATGGAATGGATAACATGTTGTTAGTAATGAGAGCATACCACGAGTTGGTGACCAATTTACAGCATTGACAGCCTTCCAGGTATTTTGCTTCATTGTGCATGGCCCTTTGGTTGATGTCTCAATGATGAATTGATGAGAAAATATCATGTTGTAGATCTGAATCTGAAATACTTCATTGGACTGATTAACAAGATGAAATATGGCAGTGAGGCGACAGAAGTCTATCAGTAGAATAAGAGTCAGTAAAAACACAAGTTAACATCATAGAAATATATATATATGTGTTGGCACAATCGCCTATCCACTGCATATTACATCAACACAAAGTCTTGCAAAGGACTGTTCCAGATAAAGTCCAAACCCGAACACACATTTATACATTGCAGCTTCAGAATTTAATCTTTACACCAAAGGATAGATCCGCATATTTCAGTAGACATTTACTTAAAAAGAAATCAAGTAATATATCCATCTCGAAGTAACTTAATATTCTTCTAAATAAAAACAGATGTGATCAAGTTTGGTAAGGATGCTGCTTAGATCCAAGAAAGTAGTTTCACTCAACTGCCATCTTTAATCCTATTCTACGTGCATATTTGTAAGTGAAGTGCTTCTTGAAAGCACAAGAGTAAGAATATTTGGTACGCAAATACGTTTATTTGAAAGTTGGTGTTTACTAACCACCTACCTGTTTATACCCGACAGCTAGAGGTTTCATTCTACAATAACTACTACCTTAATTCACGATTTAAATGATTTAATTGATTATTACTAACATAAGCTAAGCATAGACCCAAACATTTGCAGGTATTATATTCAACACTGCTCTCACTAATAATTGCAAAATGATAATTATTTTTCATTAGACAATCAGAAGAATCATAGCTAAATCAACACAGCTCTAATCAACTTCAGCTACAGTCATGTAATTCTTGAACATACTCCTAACTTCATCAACAATTATGTATTAAAGTTTAGAAAGCACTTCTAATCAAAACTGTTTTAAACAAAAAAAGAAAAAAAAAAGAAAAAAGAGCACTCCCACAAATGCATCCATGATCCATCCTCACAACATTTACACAAGTCATTTCAAACTACAAAGAAAAGCAAATGGGGTTTAACTAAAGACGAATAATGACAGGTGTTGACGGTGGATTTTGGTCTCAGGGTAATATTGGAATATTACTCCCAATGAAATCCTCCTTCAACTGTGAATTTGTTTGGTTATGGGGGACCAAAGGCAAATTTAGCGGAAAACGAGAAAATATGCCAATCAGACAAGGTGATTTAACGTGGTTCGGTGGATGTTGGGATCCGACCTACGTCCACGGGCAAGAACAGGGTGGTACTTTTTATTACTCAAATGCACTTCTCGAGGCTCTTCCTTGCTTCTACAAATCAGAGCTCTATGATTCTAATCTCTCACTCTTGTGACGATTTTCAGATATCTTTTACACATGCTTTACCCTTCTATTTATAATAATACAGAAATCCGATTCCTATTTGTATAAGAAATCCTATTTGAACCCAATCTTCTCTTCTTGTAGGGTTTCCTGATCCGGTATTGCCTTCTCTTTTAGTATTCCCTTTTGGATTCTGACTCTTTCTCCTTGCGAAAGTAGGATATCTTCCTTATCTTATCCATAAGAATGGGGTGCTGTTGTCTTGAACACGGTCCGTCGTCTGGTCGGTTTTAATGAGGTCGGCCATGACAATCTTTTATGCTGAGAGTGCTCTTGCTGACATCTCTAGTGCTCGGTCATCCGAACCAAAGTGGTCGGTCTTCACATGAACTGATCGGGTCGGCTTGATGATCTCAGCCAGACAGAGAATTTACCCTTTTGTCCTTGTCGTGCTGCCTTAAATGTTGTAGCGCCTGAAAACACCATCAACATCTGTCCCCTAGTTCTCGGTCCCAACGAGTATGTGAGTTGGTGTCGGGAACTATATGAAGAGGGTGTGCTGATTGTCTTCGCTGGTAGTCGTCCTAGGATGCAAAAAAGAATTTTCTTGCCGTTCCAATCATCTTTCCTCGAGACGCACAACCGTCGTGTCTTCTTAAATGCCTATCAAATCAACTTTAGGGTTTCTTCCAATGTTCGACACTTGTCAAACATCCGCCGGGTTCCCGCCAAAAGAGGGGACGAATCGACCGTGCAGAGGCGTTTTCACAGTGGGCTGATCCCAGCTGTCTGTTTGAACTGGGGAGGCCCCTTCTGTGGCCGACACTTGGCGTTCATCCGGGCTCTCCCTTTAGATCTAGTGGTCACGAGCGTCCTGGTCACGACTATAAGAAGGGGAGGCTTCTACTGTTCCATCTTTTTCGGCAATTTCTCCTTTCTCTCTGCAAGTATCTCGGTTGATTTGCTCATATCTGCATCTTGGATTTCAACTGCGGGCTTCGTTCTCTGCTTCATTGTTTGTAGTTTTGAAGGCGAATTTGAGGGCGAGCAGTATCTCTTCTCCTTGTTCACTTTTTAGTGCTACCCCCGCTCCGTAGCCGTGTGAGCTTGCGGATCCGTCCACAGACATTTCCCACCTGTCTTCTTCCACGGCCAGGACCTGTGGTTCCGTGAGCTCTGCTATGAAGTCTGCTAAGGCCTGCCCTTTTATCGCTGTTCTCGGGAGGTAGGAGATGTCGTGCTCGCTTATTTCTACCGACCACTTCATTAGTCTCCCTGAGGCCTCTGGTTTTTGCAAGATTTGTCTCAGGGGATAATCCGTGTACACTTTGATAGGATGGGCCTGAAAGTAGGGTCGCAACTTCCGTGCCGCAGTGACCAGGGATAGGGCAATGAGTTCGTGCATGGGGTATCGAGTTTCTGCGTCCAGTAGGGCTTTACTGACATAGTAAACCAGTTTCTGGACATGGTCGGTCTCTTGTACCAGTGCCGAGCTTACTGCGTGCTTTGAGACGGCCAGGTATAGATACAGTGTCTCCCCTGGGAGGGGTTTGGCTAAGAGAGGGGGTGTGCCAGGTTTTGTTTTAGGTGCTGGAAGGCCTCTTCGCACTCAGGCGTCCAGTCGACCCCTTTTTGAGCTTTTTTGATGACTTTGAAGAAAGGATGGCACTTGTCGGTTGCACGTGAGATGAACCTGTTGAGTGCGGCGATCCTTCCTGTAAGGCTTTGTACTTCCTTAACTGTCCGGGGTGGTTTCAGGTCTAGCACGGCTTGTATCTTCTGTGGGTTCGCTTCAATACCCCGTGAACTTACCATGTAGCCCAGAAATTTTCCTGAGGCTACCCCGAATGCACACTTCTCTGGATTGAGCTTTAAACTGTGTTTCCTCAAGAGTTCGAAAGTTTCCTTCAGGTCGGCCACATGGTCTCTGGGTTCTCCGGACATTGTTATCATGTCGTCGACATATACCAGCATGGTTGTGCCGATGAGCGGTTTGAAGATCCTGTTCACCAGTCTCTGGAAAGTCGCCCCTGCATTCTTTAATCCGAAAGGCATCACTTTGTAGCAGTACAGCCCTTGGTCAGTGATAAAGGTGGTCTTCTCCTCGTCCGCATGGTGCATCTTAACTTGATTGTATCCCGAGAAAGCGTCCATGAAGCTTAGCAGCCCTTGGCAGGCTGTTGTGTCTACCAGTTGGTCTATATTTGGGAGGGGAAAGCTGTCTTTTGGACATGCTTTGTTGAGGTCGGTGAAATCTACGCACATTCTCCACTTTCCGTTAGATTTTTTCACCAATACTACGTTGGACACCCACTCTGGGTATTTTACTTCCCGGATGAAACCGGCTTTCAGCAATTTTTCCACCTCGGTTGCTACTGCTCCGCATCGCTCCTGGTTGAATATTCTCCTTTTCTGCTTTACTGGTTTGTGTGACGGGTTCACTGCTAAGCGATGGCTTATGAACTTTGGGTCGATTCCGGGCATGTCATCGTGTTCCCATGCAAAAACGTCGGGGTACCCTTGTAGACATTCCAACAAGTTTTTTCTTAGGGCCTTGTCTAGACTTCTCCCTATTTTTATGCTTTTCTTTGGCCCGTACAGCTTTACTTCTTCTAATTCTTCGGCTGCTCCGAGCCGTGCAGCTTTATCGGGCCGAGGAGCAGGGTTTTTCCTCGTGTTCTCGTCGTCCTCGTCTCTCTGTCTCTTTTTGGTGCCTCTTTCCACGCAGAGGGTCTCTCGCGAGTAAGTGGCAAAACAGCTGCGGGCTATCTTCTGGCTTCCGCATATGATCCCGATCCCTT
Organism: Zanthoxylum bungeanum; assembly: GCA_019454045.1. Classification (NCBI taxonomy): domain Eukaryota; kingdom Viridiplantae; phylum Streptophyta; class Magnoliopsida; order Sapindales; family Rutaceae; genus Zanthoxylum; species Zanthoxylum bungeanum. The sequence goes on from SKCR01000802.1 coordinate 25,157, forward strand.
CCCGTGTGGGGAACTTTAATTTTAAGTAATAACAGGACATTGCGGCCTTGGTTTTCATCATGAAGGGGCGGCCGACAATGACTTGATAACTGCTCATGCAGTCTACTACAGTGAAGTTTATCATGATTGTTCGGGTTTTGGGGGCGGCCCCGATTGTCATTGCTAGTTGAATTCTTCCCAGCGGGACGACCGTTGATCCCCCGAAACCGTACATGGGGGTGATGTCTTTGGTTAGAGCTGTGCATTCTACCCACAGACGGCGCCAACTGTTGACGGTGGATTTTGGTCTCAGGGTAATATTGGAATATTACTCCCAAGGAAATCCTCCTTCAACTGTGAATTTGTTTGGTTATGGGGGACCAAAGGCAAATTTAGCGGAAAACGAGAAAATACGCCAATCAGACAAGGTGATTTAACGTGGTTCGGTGGATGTTGGGATCCGACCTACGCCCACGGGCAAGAACATGGTGGTACTTTTTATTACTCAAATGCACTTCTCGAGGCTCTTCCTTGCTTTTACAAATCAGAGCTCTATGATTCTAATCTCTCACTCTTGTGACGATTTTCAGATCTCTTTTACACATGCTTTACCCTTCTATTTATAATAATACAGAAATCCGATTCCTATTTGTATAAGAAATCCTATTTGAACCCAATCTACTCTTCTTGTAGGGTTTCCTGATCCGGTATTGCCTTCTCTTTTTGTATTCCCTTTTGGATTCTGACTCTTTCTCCTTGCGAAAGTAGGATATCTTCCTTATCTTATCCATAAGAATGGGGTGCTGTTGTCTTGAACACGGTCCGTCGTCTGGTCGGTTTTAATGAGGTCGGCCATGACAATCTTTTATGCTGAGAGTGCTCTTGCTGACATCTCTAGTGCTCAGTCATCCGAACCAAAGTGGTCGGTCTTTACATGAACTGATCGGGTCGGCTTGATGATCTCAACCAGATAGCGAACTTACCCTTTTGTCCTTGTCGTGCTGTCTTAAATGCTGTAGCGCCTGAAAACACCATCAACAACAGGAAAGCTCAAAGCTTTTTTATTACCTTGAGTGGTGGAAACTAGGGAATTCGGGTCGGGTTTTGGCCCTTTTGGGTCAGTAACAGCGGCTTAAGATTTCTCGCTCGCGCCAACCGGAGCTTCAGTTCGAAGAGCCGGGTGGTGTTGAGAGGGTGGGGCCTTGTCTGGGGATACCAGTATTCGGGTCTCGGTCGCATCGAATGTGGGATTTTTGGATCGGAATTCGGGTTCGTGTATAGATTCGGGTTCGTCACTGTTGTGTTGGAGTGCGCGTTGTAGAGATGATCCCTCCCTAGCGAGAGAGTACGTGAGAGAATTTTGGCATCGGCCTAACAAATACTGAGGGTGTATTTGTCATTTTGAATACTGGGCCAGTGGATTTGAGACCAAAAGTACTTTATCCAAAAGCTATTGGGCCAAAACAGCCCAGTCCAACCTAATTCTTTTGCCAGGCCAGTCCAATAATGGCTTCAATCTAAACTGCAAAGAACCAGAAAAATGAGCAGAGAATTGAGGACCTGCTGCAGTGAGAGCACAATTAATGCCTTAAATGGAACTCAAATTAAAATTAAGCAAATGCTTCATTTTCTGTTCATCTGCAGACAAACTGAAATAAGATAATAATATCAAAAAAAATAAAAATAAAAATAAAAATAAAAATAAATAAGATGACTTTGCTGGCCATTGAAAGTTTGAAACAATGCCAAAATTTGGCCTTTGTACCAGGATTTGATGTTCCAAAATTCTAGTGCATCTTGCATAGGCAGAGGGATGTGAAAAGAATATTATCCACAATTTCATAGACAAAAAAACATCAGTGCCAAACCCATTGTAATTCTTGTGTAACATGGTAACATACTTTTTTTTTTATATATCTATATTCCAACAACATCAATAAAAGCGCTTCTATTGCTATTACTGGCCCCTTAAGCATAGCTCAACTAATCGTGGGCTTTGTGCCTGCGGTCACTCGAGTTCGAATAATAATATAGGGTAAAGGTGGGTTTAATGGGTGTGATTTCTCATTCCCATCCAAATCTTTTTTTGAAAAAAAAAATCACATATTATTCAAACTAAGCAGGAATGAAATGCTCATACCAGAAAAGAAAAAAAAGCAAGAAACCATCATCCACAATTTATTTATGCATATATGGATAAATATAATCTGAAATTATGTAAGACAAGAAAAATCACTATGTGAGAGAATCTTTATTTTATTCTTAGATCTTTGCTTTTCACTGCTTTTATGAACAGAGCATCCTGTATTACTGATGAGTTAATCAACTTTTAATCCCGATTAAGAAACGCAATCCTGTTTAGATGCATCTTCGGTCAAACGATATCGCAAGTTTCAAACTCGTTGAATTGCGATCATCACTTAGGAGGTTTCTTAGGACGAGGAAAAAGAGCGAAGCAGGGCCAAAGGGGCGACTGATATGGCAAGGTAGCCCAGGAGGGGAATGCGGTATAATCAACTTTTAATCTATTACTTGGTATCATTGCATATTATATGCACAGTACAGATGGTGGAGATTCTTGAGTTTTATTTATTAACTAAATTCCCGCCAATTTGGAGCAGAGGATGTGCACTTTTAAGATATCTGTAGACATATTGATAATTTTGATAGTGAGTTCAACAAAGTAGTTTACAGTCACCATAACAGAGTAAGATCCAAATGATAACCTGGTACTTTAAATTAGAAACAGCCAAATTGGTCGTTTCATATCTAATTTTGATAGTGAGAACTTTTTGCAATTTTAGACCATCTAGCTTTCATATCAAGTATTTTCATATATAACTCAATTTTCAGGTGCTAAAATAATAATATCTCCAAGAAAAAAATGAGTAATAATTTAATTAATTGCTTATGTTTTTGTTGA
>SKCR01000803.1:0-36746 GCA_019454045.1 Zanthoxylum bungeanum
TTGCCAACAGGCCCAATCACACGCCAAAGAGCTAAGAAGATCACAGACGCAATAGCGGGGCCAGAGTTTGCATATAATAGATGCATTCATCCTTCTAGTTTTTACTTGCCTTATGAGATTGATTATGATTCTAATTCTTTAACTCCTATGGATTTATTATCTTTGATTGTTATTAAGCTTGGGAGTATGAATGATAAGGGAAAGGCAGAGATGGTGAGAATAATAGGTTTCCAACGCATTGTGTTTGACCCCGGCAATTGGGTGTGGCTTTATATGCAAGAGCAAAAGATCCAAGTTGTAACCAATAGGAGATGGTCCATTTCAAGTATTGGAGCGGATCAACGACAATACTTACAAGCTTGATCTTCCTGGTGAGTTTGGCGTTCCTGCAATGTTTAATGTTTCTGACTTATCTTATTTTTAATGCAGGTTCAGATTCGAGGTCGAATCCTTTTCAACAATGAGGGAATGACATGAGTCCAACCACACCAAAGACATTACAGGATGCAGATAACAACTTGGAGGACCCATGCAGTTGCCAACAGGTTTAATCACACGCCAAAGAGCAAAGAAGATCAGAGAGGCCTTTGCGGGACTAGCTCAGAGCTATGTGACCAGTTGCAGCAACCAAGTCAAGTGCACACCAGAGACACATATGGGCATAACCAGAGAGGTCCCCAAGCTATTTCATTTGACCCAGATCAGCTCAGACTGAAGCATAGCAGAGCAGCTTCAGCACCAGCACCCTTTTGACCCGATTTGACCTATTTTGGGACTATGTTGAATTCGGCCAAATGGGGGCATTTTTGTCATTTTTGCTCAACATGTTGACTTTATTTATGATGTAATTAGCATGGTTGACTATGCAATTAGGCTTAATTATGCTTAGATCTCTACTTAGCCGGAAACACGTCAATTTACTATAGCATGTAAGCACCTCAATTAGCTTAAGTGAGATTAGCTTCTAATCTTTGTTTTAGTTTATTTAGGTGCAAAAGGACCTTAATGGTCGTGGTTGAGGTGCTTGACTTGGGGCTTTTTGTAATTTCAGCTCTAGGGTCATTTTAGTCTTTTTACTCTCTTGTAACTCTTATTATATGATTCTTCTTTGTATTTTGGAGACAACCAACGTAATATACAACATTTGAAAGAGAGAAAAGCTTGAGCTTTCCATGGCTATGGCCAAAACCTTGTTGAGGGGGGGATTCCCGTTTTCAAGTTCAAATTGACTTATCTAAGCTTGGCAACTTAGTGGCGTCTCCATTGCTAGCAAAATACAATCTGATTTCATGCTTGTGGTTATCATGGACGTGAGTTTCATGGTGGTTAGGGGCTGATCTTGGTTGGGTTTTGTTCCTACAAAATCAGTATTCAAAGTTCTTGGGGTTTTGAGAAAGATGCTTGGGGTTTGCTTGGTTCCAACCCAAGTGAGTTCTTGTCATTTGGTATCTTGAGCTTAGGGTTCTGAGGTCTGATTTCCTATCATTTGTGTTGTTTAATCTTGTATTCATCTTTGTTCTTTGTTGATTTAATTTCGGCATCAAGGTTTTACTTCCACCTTGATTCGGCCATTGTTGGATCTTGTTGTTTCTTGGTGATTCTTGTTGATTTGTGATCAAAATATCATGAATAACATTCTGCCTTGAGTGTTTTTTGATTGATCATTAGTATTTCTTTGAGTTAAGCTTTGGCTACTTAGGTCAAAATTTGGGCTTTTGTGTTCTTTGCTTGAATCAAGTGTTTAGTTGTTAATTGTAAGTTACTAGGACGTGTTTAACATTGTTATTAAGTTATTAGTTTCAAAAATCAAAAAAAAAAAAAGAAATGCATCAGGTCAGATTCGGCCAAGGAAGAACCATCACCACCCTTGCTTTGTTCTTGCCATATGCATGTCACTTAGCTTGTTTTCAATAGGTATTGTTCATATCTACTTTGAGAAAATCATATTGCACTTCATTACTCCTAGCATTTGCTTGAACTAGCTTGTTTGCAATCTTTGTGAAGTTGTTGCAATCTTGTGAAGTGTGAGGAAAACAAGTGTTTTTAAGTGTTGTGGTGAGGCATTTGAGTGAATGAGTGTTGAAACAAAATGAAATGCTTATGGATTGATGAGGCCGTGAGACTCTTGAAGTTTACTTATGCTTGTGTGTTAACTTTGTGAGACAAGTATTGTTGCTTTGTTACACATATTGCCGTGAGTGCTTGATGTGCTTATGTTGAAGCATGAATTAACAAGTGTGCTTGCTGATTTGCGTGAGCCATCATTAGCTTGACATTGGTTTTGTGTTGAAATCATTAGCATGACATTGAAAAATGGAAGCACTCATGAGCTTGACATGGAAATTTGAGTAGCCATCATTGCATTTGAGAGGTGCTTGAAGAGGCAAGCTGCTGCATCACCAAGTTAGTTGAAAAAAGTGTTTAGTTGGTTTGTAACTTACCATTGCCGAATTGACATGCTTACTTGACCTACTTGTAAGCTACTTACGTAAGCAGCTGAGTCACCTACTTGTTTTGAAAAAAAAAGGAGAAAAAAAAAGAGAAGAGAAAAGAAAGATAATTGGTCGCATTGTGCTTAGCTTGATTAGACCATTTGCAAGTTGATTGGATTGCTTTACATGAGTTACATTGATATTTGATTTGGTTTGTATTGGTTTGAGCTTGAAAGACTATATTTGTGTTAGAGCCGAATTGAAATCCGTTGTGCTTCATTGGAGTGTAAACACTTGTGAGTGTGTGTGAGAAGAAAAGAAAGGTGAGCTCAAACACTATAGCGAGTGACCACAAGATTGCTTCAGTGACACATTGATTGCTTGATTGCTTATTTATTGCATTTAGCTAACTCATCATTCTTTCTTATTATGAGCACTCTAGCTATAGGTTTCTTTCGATTGAGTCTCCGTGATTACTTATCTTATTTGCATTATTCCACCTGCTCTATATATACATTGTGTTTCTGCTAGCTTGTGGACTACATCTTAGTTGACCATTCTGGGAATTGAGTTGATTTGTAATTGAATTGAGGAAGAACTCAATAGTGGTAAAAGGCAGTGAGTGTGAGCACAGTATCAGGTAAAAGCCAATAGAGTGCAAACACGAGTGGAGTGATATCATTCGAGTGTAAACACGTGAGATTGTGAGGATTTACATATTTGTTTTGCTTTTTATTATTTCTAATCTGTTTGTTTAGTGTTGAGATGGCAGGTCCAAGTTTAACCATTGATGATAAAATCGAGGTCTTGGATACTTTCAAAAGTGATATCCAAGATATTATGAGTGATTATAGAAGATCTTATGAGAAATGGAAAAAGACTTGGAAGGTAACTAAATATGCAGTGAATGAAGAGAGTACTCAACAACCAAAAGCTATTGAAGTTGTGTGTAATGAAGTGAGAAGCACTTGTGATGTTGAGTGCATAGCGAATGAAAACACTTGTGAGGCCTTGAATGTTGTGAATTGTGTTATAAGTGACATGGTGAGTGAAAATGCTTGTGAGACAGTGAACATTGAGGGAGTAAACACTTGTGAGGTAGTGTGCTTTGAGGTTGAAAAACATAGTGAAGCTGAGCAGGTGTGTGAGGAGGTCTTTGCAAGTATGGTTGAGATAGTGGCCATGAGTGATGATGAAGCTGTGAGAGCTTGTGAAAAGAAAGTAGATGTGGTAGTGAAGTTTTTCCATAACATTTTCTCTATTGTTTATGCTTTTTCATCGCAGGTACAAGTGGTCAAGTATGATTCTTTTATATTTCAATATCATCGTCCAATTGATTTTGTTATAACTATCTATGATCCGGGTTCGGATTCGAGGACGAATCCATTTCAAGAGAGGGAGAATGACATGATCCAAGGGACAACATTTGACATGAATGCAGTCACCCAAGGAACATTAGAGCCTTTGCAATTGCCAACAGGCCCAATCACACGCCAAAGAGCTAAGAAGATCACAGACGCAATAGCGGGGCCAGAGTTTGCATATAATAGATGCATTCATCCTTCTAGTTTTTACTTGCCTTATGAGATTGATTATGATTCTAATTCTTTAACTCCTATGGATTTATTATCTTCTATTGTTATTAAGCTTGGGAGTATGAATGATAAGGGAAAGGAAGAGATGGTGAGAATAATAGGTTTCCAACGCATTGTGTTTGACCCCGGCAATTGGGTGTGGCTTTATATGCAAGAGCAAAAGATCCAAGTTATAACCAATTGGAGATGGTCCATTTCAAGTCTTGGAGTGGATCAACGACAATACTTACAAGCTTGATCTTCCTGGTGAGTTTGGCGTTCCTGCAATGTTTAATGTTTCTGACTTATCTTATTTTTAATGCAGGTTCAGATTCGAGGTCGAATCCTTTTCAACAAGGAGGGAATGACATGAGTCCAACCACACCAAAGACATTACAGGATGCAGATAATAACTTGGAGGAACCCATGCAGTTGCCAACAGGTTTAATCACACGCCAAAGAGCAAAGAAGATCAGAGAGGCCTTTGCGGGACTAGCTCAGAGCTATGTGACCAGTTGCAACAACCAAGTCAAGTGCACACCAGAGACACATATGGGCATAACAGACTGAAGCATAGCAGAGCAGCTTCAGCACCAGCACCCTTTTGACCCGATTTGACCTATTTTGGGACTATGTTGAATTCGGCCAAATGGGGGCATTTTTGTCATTTGTGCTCAACATGTTGACTTTATTTATGATGTAATTAGCATGGTTGACTATGCCATTAGGCTTAATTATGCTTAGATCTCTACTTAGCCGGAAGCACGTCAATTTACTATAGCATGTAAACACCTCAATTAGCTTAAGTGAGATTAGCTTCTAATCTTTGTTTTAAGTTTATTTAGGTGCAAAATGACCTTAATGGTCGTGGTTGAGGTGCTTGACTTGGGGCTTTTGGTAATTTCAGTTCTAGGGTCATTTTAGTCACTTGACACCAAGTGAGTTCTTGTCATTTGGTATCAGAGCAAATGACAAGAACTCACTTGGGTTGGAGACCAAGCAAACCCCAAGCATCTTTCTCAAAACCCCGAGAACTTTGAATACTGATTTTGTAGAAACAAAACCCAACCAAGATCAGCCCCTAACCACCATGAAACTCACGTCCATGATAACCACAAGCATGAAATCAAATTGTATTTTGCCAGCAATGGAGACGCCACTAAGTTGCCAAGCTTAGATAAGTCAATTTGAACTTGAAAAGGGGAATCCCTCCCTCAACAAGGTTTTGGCCATAGCCATGGAAAGCTCAAGCTTTTCTCTCTTTCAAATGTTGTATATTACGTTCGTTGTCTCCAAAATACAAAGAAGAGTCATATAATATGGGTTACAAGAGAGTAAAAAGACTAAAATGACCCTAGAGCTGAAATTACCAAAAGCCTTAAGTCTAGCACCTCAACCACGACCATTAAGGTCCTTTTGCACCTAAATAAACTTAAAACAAAGATTAGAAGCTAATCTCACTTAAGCTAATTGAGGTGCTTACATGCTATAGTAAATTGACGTGCTTCCGGCTAAGTATAGATCTAAGCATAATTAAGCCTAATGGCATAGTCAACCATGCTAATTACATCATAAATAAAGTCAACATGTTGAGCAAAAATGACAAAAATTCCCCCATTTGGCCGAATTCAACATAGTCCCAAAATAGGTCAAATCGGGTCAAAAGGGTGCTGGTGCTGAAGCTGCTCTGCTATGCTTCAGTCTAAGCTGATCTGAGTCAAATGAAATAGCTTGGGGACCTCTCTGGTTATGCCCATATGTGTCTCTGGTGTGCACTTGACTTGGTTGCTGTAACTGGTCACATAGCTCTGAGCTAGTCCCGCAAAGGCCTCTCTGATCTTCTTTGCTCTTTGGCGTGTGATTAAACCTGTTGGCAACTGCATGGGTTCCTCCAAGTTGTTAGCTGCATCCTGTAATGTCTTTGGTGTGGTTGGACTCATGTCACAACTTGTAAGGCTTGGGGTGCTTCTAGTAACTTACCACAACCGCTCAATCAAAGCTGTGTTAGCAATATTAGTACAACTGCCCTCATCTATGATCATACTACACCCATTGCCATTCACATGGCACCTAGGGTGGAATATGTTCTCCATCTGCTGCTCACTCTCATTCTCAACAACATGTGCATTCAAAGCACGCTTAACAACTAGAGATAAATTCCAATGGGTATGTAGCTCCCTCGTGGTCACTAGTATCCTCCATCTCTGACATCTCATCCTGAACCTTACTATCAGTAGAGTACACCTATGCTCTTCTTTTCAATCACTAAGGTGCTCCTATTGGGACATTGTGAAGCATAGTGTCACATGCCCAAACATTTGAAACACTTGACATCCTTAGTTCTGGTAGTTGTACCCTCAGGTTTTGGTCTAGTTTTGCTCGGTTTTGCAGCCTCTTTACCCTTGGCACGAGGTTCTGCCATATGCTTATTAAAGCTTCCACTGAACTCGCCTCTAGGATTGTCAAAGTTTCTATCCTGCTTCTCATTCAGAACCCATTTACCTTTCCATGCAGTAGTAGGCTGAGTATCAAATCTGGATGTGGACGTTTTCTAGAGCTGCCTCTCTACTTTGATAGCCATGTGAAGCATATCCTCCAAATAAAAATAATGATGCAACTCCACCATCTTGGCAATCTCTCTATTCAAGCCCCCTATAAATCGTGCCATAGTAGCTTTTTTTTTTGGAAAGTTACAACGTGCCATAGTAGCCTCTGCATCCTCAACTACATTTGCCCTGGTCATGGCTACTTCCATCTCTGTGTGATAGTCCTCAACACTCTTGGTCCCTCGATACATATGCTGTAGTTTCTGATACGATTCTCGATAGTAATGGCTGGGTATGAACCTCTTTCTCATGAGACCCTTAAGTTCTTCCCATGTCTGAACCGATCTCTCATAGTTTCTCCTCCGATTAGAAATAATCTGATCCCACCAAATCCTAGCATAATCAGTAAACTCAATTGCTGCCAGATTGATCTTCTTCTCGTCTGAGTAGTGATGACAATTGAAAATCAATTATATTTTCTTTTCCAATTCTAAATAAGTATTGGGGTCATTCTTGCCTTGGAAGGTTGGTATCTTGATCTCGATGCTACCTAGATCACCATCTATATCTCATCGTGTACCATATCTCCTCAAATCATAATCCTCTCTTCTGTCATCAAATGCACCTCTACCATCAAATCGTCTAGAGGTGGCCACGGTTCGGTTCCGGTTCCAAACCGGAACCGAACTGTACGGTTTTCGATTCCACAAGTGTGGAATCGGAACCAAACCGGATATTTCCGGTTCAGTTTCGATTCCACACTTAAGTGGAACCAAAACCGTAACCGGAACTGAACCGTACGGTTCTGGTTCCGGTTCCCTTCGTTTTTTGTTTTTTTTTTTTACTCTTTTGAAAAAAAAAATTGAGATTTAAACATTAATTGTGGATTAGGATTCATCTGGGAACCCTACGGTTCTAACTGGAACCGTACGATTCTGGTTGGAACCGCTGGAACCATTTGGTTCCAGTGGTTCCAAACGGTTCGGTCAGGGTAAGAACCCTAACCGAACCTGTCAGGTTCCGGTTTGGTTTCGGAACTGGAACCGGAACCGTCTGGTTCCAACCGGTTCGATTTCGGTTCGGTTCCGGTTCCGAACCGGAACCTTGACCGGGTCTAAAATCGTCTATTCCTTCTATCAAACCTAATATTATGCCTCATATTATGCTCTGGCTGAAATCTATCCTCCACATCATCAAGATCATTAGAATCATCAAACTTATTTTCAGCTTCTTCTTTATCTGACAGTACACACTGTGGTGGTACACGTCGAGATGGCATATTCTGAGGTGATGGTATATGCTAAGGTGGTGGTGCTCTGGGACCATTGCCCATTTGAATACTCTCTACACTCCTGGACAACCTCTCCAAAGTAGTATTCATGTTCTACATCATATTTGTAAACTTTCTATCCAAAGCCTCAAACTTTTCATCAATGGTTAGACTTGAACCTGCCATCTCAACACTGAACAAACAGATTAAAAATAACAAGAAAGTAAAAAAATATGTAAACCCTCACAATCTCATGTGTTTACACTCAAATGATATCATTCTAATCGTGTTTGCACTCTATTAGTTTTTACCCGATACTGTACTCACATTCATTGCCTTTTATCGTTCTTGAGTTCTTTCTCAATTCAAATGCGAATCAAACCCAATACAAGAATACACAACCAAGTGTAGTCCTTAAGCCAGCATGAAACTCAAAGAACCAATAATGTATATAGGGCAGATGGAAAATGCAAATAAGAATAGTAAGGACGAAGACTCAATCAAAAGACTTAAGCTAGAGTATTTGAAGTAGGGAAATAACAAATTAGCATGATGAGAATAAAATAAGCATGCAAATTCATGGAAGCATGTAATTTCGAAAGAAAATTTAGTGCCTCAATAGAAATTTTGATGAATTACCCAAATGGAAATATGCAACAAACCAAATTCAACCAAAATTTTGAACTTTTCTTTCTTTTTTTTGCTCAAGTGATCACTCGTCACTCAAGTCCGCGAAAAAAATGCTAAGTATTAACCCGCTGATGTTCACATCTGATATGAAATGGAATTCAAAGTCTAATTCTTAAAGTGTCTGGTGTTGATGTTCTTCCTCAAAATGAATATGACCTAGCTTCTTTTCTTTTTTCTTTTTTATTTTTTTTTCAAATGATTTACTGGGTTTTAGAAATAAATCAAACAGCCGCTTAAGAACATGTTTATTTCTTCAACATAGGCTAAAGAACAGAATGTTAAGAATGAGCTGATATGAAGAACTTAATAAAAATCTAGATTAGGAAATTGTTAACAATGACGAACCGATATGAAGAAGGAAAAGAAAACCCAGATTTTGATAGAAAAATTTCAGAAAAAAGTATTAGGGTTGGTGCTCCGAGTGCCAATCCGGATCGTATTTATGTCCGATTCATAAATACGAGCAATTTTATTTTCCATAATATTACTAATTTAGTGGCAACACCATTGTCTTTTATACACTTATTCGATCTAATTGCGTTTAGATATCTGATTACGATTAGATCGAAACTGAATCTGGTTCAGTGATACGTGTATATTAGACAAATACCCTAGGATTTACAGTATAGTGCGCAGTTACAACGTAATTTGTAATTGACATTGGGAAGCGCACTATTAGTTGTATATCCTTAAATAAAGTTTATGGTCAAGATTTGCTAATACGGATTGGTTAGTAAAATCCGCTGAGACCAGTACATGTCGTATATCGTGACTTGGTCCGATGGTTTATCCTAGTGAACCATGAGTCTCGGGAGACTCGTATAGACATGTTGGTGTTTATTTGATAAGACACTGAACGACTCACTGAAGATTTCCTAATAGATGGTACACCAACGTCAATAGGAACCTTCTCGAGTTTAGCGAGCATAGTGGTCCTTCGACTTGAGATACCACTGTAGATATATTAGCTATTCTCCACACTTTGATGGTAGTCACGTCAACGATCTAGTCATGATTAGACCTCCACCTGTTCGTTGGGTGTGGACTGATGCTCATGATATCCTGTGCGTATCAAGATAGGATCTTTCAGTCCTGTGTACAAGACATAGGCATCCAGCACGTGTTTACGATCTAGTAAATCCATGGCCGTGGTATAACTTTGGAAATCAATTCTGAGTGTTATTTCGTGATCGTAAATTGAAAGTCGATTGTATTATACCAAACGAATTTGACATTTTCATCTATATCACAGGTATAATACGGATGGCCCGTGACAGAGGGATTATACGTATGCTATGACCTCGGCTTGCATAGTTTAGCGAGATTATATGTGGTCGTCATAATCCTTGAGTGGGTGGATTATGGACATTAAATTGAATTTTGTGACGGATAAACCTAAACTTAGAGAGTCCCACAATATGAAGTGTTCTCGTTGAGCACTTGGGCAACTCAGTATGAATAATATGTATTATTTATAATACTTCAGCGGATTAAGTGAGTTAATTTGTATCGTTTAATCGTTAAACGATAACACATGCAATTAGGGAATTTTGTCCGCTAATAATTATTGTGTATTTATATTTGATACATAATACGATTATATACACATTAATTATTCGTCAAATGAGATTTTGACACATGCCATAAATATATGTATTTGTTATTTAATGTAAATAAAAATACATATATGTGCGTAAATTAATTGTTTAATTATTTAATAGTTAAATAATTAAATAATTAAAAATTTAATCTTTATCCATTTATTATTATTTGAATAATACATGGTGAGATTTAATTGGACAACTTGGCATGACTTTTATTACACTTTTATTTGTCCAATTTTGATTGGTTAAAAATAAAGTGTAATTGTGTTTTTTATTTGATAAAATTAAATGACAAATTTGCCCCCCTAGTATGCCATTTTCGTCCATACATAAAGGATAGAGAGAGATTTATTTTGATTATCTTCATCTTCTTCAACCACACCTACTGCCGAAAACCAAAAAGAAAAATTGGGTTTGAGAATTTATTTGAAAATCCATAAAGAAAAGACGAAAAAAAAAATCAATAAAAAAAGCCTAAGAATTTTGGGATTAAAGGTAATTCTACAAACTCTTTAGCTTGGTAATTGTTTTTACTTGTTTTTTTTTATCATCTAATGAGATCTAGGGTTTCTTCTTTTTATAATTTTTGGGGCTTTTGGTTGTGGTGAATTGATATGGAAGATTAGAGCATGTGTGAAGCTTAACTGGAACTAACTAGTATAATTTGTTTCCAATTTGTTTAAATTATTGTTGGACATTAGAGTGGCTATTCTAGAGTGTTGTGACCACTCTTATGGCACCTAGAATTGTTCTAGAGTTGTTCATATTTGGTGACTTTGGTTTGTGTAATGATTAATTAGATTAATCTTTGAAAATTGGATTTAAAGAATGAATTTTTGGTAATTTCGGTTTGCTGATCTGATTTGGTTAAACTGGAAATTATGGGATATTTTTGATGTCATACGAATTTAATGGATGTGTTTTGGGAGTTGGTACAATTTCCGGAAATTGTTTCCGACTTGAAATAAGCAAAAACGACCAAAAACGGCGTTACCGGGTGGATTTTGAGTCAACCGGGTGACGACTGTCCAAACTGTGAGTTCGTCACTGTTTGGGCAGCCCATGAACTGGCCCGACACTATTGGAGCTGACCTGGGCAGTTTCCATAAGTGTCGGGTGGTCGGTTCGGTCAAAAATACGTTTTAGGTCATTTTGCAAAAAAAAAACGGTTTTCGTAAAAGTTTCGCGACGTTTCAACATTATTTATGTCAATATTTGATATTGAATAAATAGGTTTAAGGTGAAATATAAATAAATTATTCATATTAGATATTGAATAATTTATTTGGTATTTTGGAAAAATTTTAAAATACGATTTCGCCCGACCTGTGCTTCCACTGCGCCCCATCGCCCAAAACCCCTACAAAAATGGTATCAGATCGGTGTAGGACACAGAAATCGGCAACGTTGTTCCAGGCTCGCGGCCTAGTCGGGAGTACTGAGTAGCCCACGGGGGAACTAAACCGGAGAAATAACATGGAGTCGCCACCCGGTGTGAACTGGGAAAATGATTTAAGGCTGCACTCACCCCTCGCAAAGGAAGACCTCAAACCGTTGGGTTCGGAATGGTCACTTACTTATGCCACTTGTAATGAACGGATTTATGTAATAATATAACCGAGTCTACGCAACAACAACCTACATCTAAGTTTGCATATTACCTATATCTAAGTTTGCATGCATAAAAGTAAGTCGGAATAACGGCAAGCACACAATCTCATGCATACATTAAATCGCTAAGCATGGCAATGTAAATAAATAATAATCTAAACATAAACGTAGAAGAGACATAATCAAGTTCCTAATGCGAAAGAAATAACTAAATCATGCTTGGAAATAATCAAATAATCATGCATAAGAAATAACATACTAAACAACCCAATCATGGTAAAAGTAACATACTATTTCTAACAAACAACAAATAAACATAAGATTGGATGACATGAAATATGTGCGTCTCTCAAGTGGTATGTGGCATTGTATCCCGAGTGCAGACCGCACTACCGTCCATTCGGATTCGGCTACGGAATTTACGTCCGGGTTTCCATTCGATATACCGTAAGAGATAACACATATTTCATTCATCCCATGGCCACAATTTACATGAAACTATAATACGCATGCGAAGAAATAATAATAACTAACGGAAAGAAAGTGCGGGAATAAATAAAAATGTGCCCTCAGGTCTAACCTCTTAAGTCGTCTCTTGGAAGTGCATTACACAGTTGTCGGAAGGGTTGATGCTCCGTAACTTTTTCGATTTACTGGTTCGTTGTTCTCCTTCGTTGCCTCGCTGTTTTGAGCTGCTGTTTCCTCTATTTTACTGCTATTTTTTATCACTATGTTTGCGGTAATTGGGGACTGTTTTGGCTTACTGTTTTGCGGTAATGGGAGGGCAGTTTGCTGGACTGTTTTGGTGGTGTTTCAGGCAGTTTCTGGGTGCAGATTTACGGTGGTGTTGCAGGCAGTTTACTGGACTGTTTTGCAGTGATTTGGAATGCAGCTTACTGGACTATTTTTCGGTAATGATAGGGTAGTTTCTGAGGCTGTTTGGTGCGTGTTGAAGGGGGTGTTGTGATGTGATGAAGGGACTGCTGTGGCGTTATGAAGGGGGTGCTGTGAGGGCTGTTTGGTGTGTGATGAAGGGCTTTATTGCGAGACTGAAAGGCTGCTGAATGAAGGGCAGTGGCGTGAATGGAGGGCTTTTTTACGTGAAGGGTTTGTGAGGGTTTGCTGTGTGGCCATGAAGAATGTGAGGGTTATCTGCTTTGTGGGACGTGATGGGGGTTTTAGGCGTGAAGGTGGAAGAGAGGAGAAGGGTTCTTGGTGCCGTATGTGTGTTTAAGGAGATGGCTGTTATAAGGGTTGTTGCATGTTTAAGGAGAGGGCTTGTTATAAGAGCTGTTTTGTGTCGGTGATGAGTGTGAGAAAGAGAGCCGTGTGTCCTTAAAGGTGTGTATGTGCCGTGAAGCTTGATAGTTATTGTGTGCATTTTATGAGTAGTGAAGGAGCCGTGAGTGGCTGATTGAGTGGCAGGCCGTGAGTTTTAGGGTTTATTTGGGGTTAGTTTGCTTAGTGTGAAGAGAGAGAGAGGCGAGAGAGTGAGGGTTAGAGAGAGAGTGTGGTGAGAGAATTATATGCGTGTGTGAGGGTTGTTGAATAGTGAGCTCTATTCCTTTAGGGTTTGTTATGGCTGTGAGTATTAAGAGTGAGAGATTAGGGTTTCGTAGGGAGGATACATTCCGTGAGGGACGATCCAGGAGAGAGAGTGTGAGAGAGGCTAGAGAGAGAGGGAGAGTTGTGATGAGGCCGTGAATGTGCTCTTAGCAAGGAGAAGAAAGGAGGGGCGTGAATGAGCTAGGGGTTCTAAGGTTGGGTTTATGCTTCTTTTTATAGGCAATGGTTGGGGTTTACCTTATATGAATAGGGAAAGAATATTGTGTAATTATAGGGGGATATTTTAATTAGTGTGTTATAAGGAAAAATCTATTTAATTAAGATGTGATTTGGGTTGATTTGATTTGATCTCTTTTAATTAGGAATATGATTTGATTTGATTTGATTTGATTTCTTTAATTTGGGAAGGTGATTTGTCTTGATTTTAGCATGTGTTTAATGTGTGATTTTGTTATTTTGGAAGGAGGTGGGCGTGGGGTTAGAGGCTTTGGGCGTGTATTTGGTTTGTTTTGGTGGGCTTGGTGTGTGGTTTGGTGATGTATGGGCTCGGTGTGTGACTTGCGGGGATTTTGGGCTAAGGATAATTTTAAAACAAAGGCTTAACGAGCAAACCTAAAGCTAAGCAAACGAATTAAATCCAACAAGGTGTCAATTTCTGACTCTTCCCTTCTGACGTCTGTTTCCCACGACTTCCACAACTTAAAGAAGTAGTGTCTCCATGTGAGACTCATCATCGGGACTTATATGCAAAAATACAGTGCCTACAATCGGGTTTGATGCTTCATCCATTACATTATTCATGCTTGATATTAGATATATAACTAATTTTAATGTTCGCACATGCTTAGAATCTATATATGTTTCTTAACTGTTTAGTTCTACGCTAACAAATATGTAACAGAAATTTAATGGTTAAATTATGTTATGTTTTCTAAAGTAGAATCAAATTGTTTAGAAAATGATTTAGATTAAAATTATGCATTGGACGTAGAGTATCGCTTCCGTAGGAAAATCTCCGCTTTTAAATATGGTTGTAAAGTAACATGTATTGGATACATGTTTCTTGGTCCGTCTTGTTAGTACGGTTTATGGGTATTTTTCTATAACTGCATCCGAGATCGTGCCAATGCTGTGAGGGTGTAGTTATAGGATTGTTACTCATACCGGTTGTATATTGATACTGGACAAATTCAAGTGAAAGTGGAAATCCTGAACGTGCCAAAGCTGTCAAGACTACACCGGTAGCTTGAGTATGTCATTGACAAGTGTAGCCTTGATACGCCTCTCTGTGAACGTGCCAAAGCTAACATAGTGAGAAACAGTCAGGACCAAAACCAGGAGTCACTGGTGAGTGATTGACAAAGAGTTGTCTACCTAATGAATATACGTAGGCGAGAACGTGCCAAAGTTGTGAGTCAAAATATATTCATGGGATCCTACTCTCACTATGGAATTCAATTTGATTATTGAATTCCCGTTGTCCGTTGGGGATTACGGTATTACGTAAAGTAGTGGGAGACACTGCTGAGTTTAAAATCCATAACTTAAGCAATGTGTAATATTTTGGAATTTACTGCTTTCATTTTCCTTTTATTCTATACTGCTTATAGAATTTTGCTTGTAATCCACTGCATAGTATATTACTTGAATATATAGGTTTTCTGTCTTTACTTATGGTTGCGTAGTTCTAGAATAGGTTCTAGAAAGACAGTAGACTTAGATATAGTTAGATTAGTTGAAACCATCGGGAACTGTTGTTCCGATTTTCTTTCAAAATCAAGATGTTTGTGACTTAGTTACTAAGTCGCGATTAGGAAATCTAAAAGGATATATGTGTTTAGGATAAAACTGGGGTATGCCCCTTTGCTCTTTGTATAGTTTTCTTTTGGTTATAATACTTACTTTATCCAAAAAAAAAGAATTGACTTGAATGGTTCATGTCTCGAGATTCTTGACTGGCATTAAGAAGATCCCTTAAGTGTTTGTTTATCTTATAATGATGTTTCTTGACTTTAGTGACTTTTAGAAGTCACGTGTCTGACACAATTTGCTAATCGATTATTTGCAAATGTTGTGAATAATTGAACGCAAATTATAAAGCTTAAGAAATGAGATAAGTATAGTTGTGTATAGAGAATATTGATTCTCGTAATACGACAACTTTAGGTATTGGATACCGGATCTCCCGTCTAGTTAATTAAAATAATGTTTAATAACTGTTTTGATGTTTGATATCAGAACTTGTGACTATTGGATAGTTACTTTGATAAGAACCCAAGCCCTAACTCTGCCCCAAAAGCTAGCTCAGAGGGAGAGGGTTGGCCCTGGCCTTATAAACCAGCCCAGGAGGCACCCCGCAACCGATGTGGGACGCATCATCCCCACCCCCTTGAGACCCGACTGCCTCAGTCGGCGTTTTGCCGAACCCCAAGAGACACCGGCCATTCACACAGAGTGGTGGCTCTGATACCAACTGATAAGAACTCACTTGGGTTGGAAACCAAGCAAACCCCCAAGCATCTTTCTCAAAACCCCAAGAACTTTGAATACTGATTTTGTAGGAACAAAACCCAACCAAGATCAGCCCCTAACCACCATGAAACTCACGTCCATGATAACCACAAGCATGAAATCAGATTGTATTTTGCTAGCAATGAAGACGCCACTAAGTTGCCAAGCTTAGATAAGTCAATTTGAACTTGAAAAGGGGAATCCCTCCCTCAACAAGGTTTTGGCCATAGCCATGGAAAGCTCAAGCTTTTCTCTCTTTCAAAATTCTGTATATTACGTTGGTTGTCCAAAAATACAAAGAAGAGGCATATAATAAGGGTTACAAAAGAGTAAAAAGGCTAAAATGACCCTAGAGCTAAAATTACCAAAAGCCCTAAGTCAAGCACCTCAACCAAGACCATTAAGGTCCTTTTGCACCTAAATAAACTTAAAACAAAGATTAGAAGCTAATCTCACTTAAGCTAATTAAGGTGCTTACATGCTACAGTAAATTGACGTGCTTCCGGCTAAGTACAAATCTAAGCATAATTAAGCCTAATGGCATAGTCAACCATGCTAATTACATCATAAATAAAGTAAAAATGTCGAGCACAAATGACAAAAATGCCCCCATTTGGCCGAATTCAACATAGTCCCAAAATGGGTGAAATCGGGTCAAAAGTGTGCTGGTGCTAAAGCTGCTCTACTATGCTTCAGTCTGAGCTGATCTGGGTCAAATGAAATAGCTTGGGGACCTCTCTGGTTATGCCCATATGTGTCTCTGGTGTTCACTTGACTTGGTTGCTGCAACTGGTCACATAGC
Organism: Zanthoxylum bungeanum; assembly: GCA_019454045.1. Taxonomy (NCBI): domain Eukaryota; kingdom Viridiplantae; phylum Streptophyta; class Magnoliopsida; order Sapindales; family Rutaceae; genus Zanthoxylum; species Zanthoxylum bungeanum. The sequence goes on from SKCR01000803.1 coordinate 16,607, forward strand.
TCTAAGCTAGTCCCGCAAAGGCCTCTCTGATCTTCTTTGCTCTTTGGCGTGTGATTGGACCTGTTTGCAACTGCATGGGTTCCTCCAAGTTGTTAGTTGCATCCTGTAATGTCTCTGGTGTGGTTGGACTCATGTCATTCCCTCATTGTTGAAAAGGATTCGACCTCGAATCTAAACCTGCATTAAAAATAAAATAAGTCAGAAACATTAAAAGAAGTAGATACGTTGTACTTACCTTGGAAATCCAGCTTATACGCATTGTCGTTAATCCGTTCCAAGACTTGAAATAGACCATCCCCTCTTAGTTGCAACTTGGATCTTCATTATGCTTGTATCTTTTCCTCTTGCATATAAAGCCACACCCAATTGCCGGGGTCAAACACAATGCGTTGGAAACCAATTATTCTCACCAACTCTGCCTTTCCCTTATCATTCATACTCCCAAGCTTAATAACAATCAAAGATAATAAATCCATAGGAGTTAAAGAATTAGAATCATAATCAATCTCATAAGGCAAGTAAAAACTAGAAGGATGAATGCATCTATTATATGCAAACTCTGGCCCCGCTATTGCGTCTGTGATCTTCTTAGCTCTTTGGCGTGTGATTGGGCCTGTTGGCAATTGCAAAGGCTCTAATGTTCCTTGGGTGACTGCATTCATGTCAAATGTTGTCCCTTGGATCATGTCATTCTCCCTCTCTTGAAATGGATTTGTCCTCGAATCCGAACCCGGATCATAGATAGTTATGACAAAATCAATTGGACGATGATATTGAAATATAAAAGAATCATACTTGACCACTTGTACCTGCGATGAAAAAGCATAAACAATAGATAAAATGTTATGGAAAAACTTCACTACCACATCTACTTTCTTTTCACCAGCTCTCACAGCTTCATCATCACTCATGGCCACTATCTCAACCATACTTGCAAAGACCTCCTCACACACCTGCTCAGCTTCACTATGTTTTTCAACCTCAAAGCACACTACCTCACAAGTGTTTACTCCCTCAATGCTCGCCGTCTCACAAGCATTTGCACTCACCATGTCACTTATAACACAATTCATAACATTCAAGGCCTCACAGGTGTTTTCATCCGCTATGCACTCAACATCACAAGTGCTTCTCACTTCATTACACACAACTTCAATAGCTTTTGGTTGTTGAGTACTCTCTTCATTCACTGCATATTTAGTTACCTTCCAAGTCTTTTTCCATTTCTCATAAGATCTTCTATAATCACTCATAATATCTTGGATATCACTTTTGAAAGTATCCAAAACCTCGATCCTATCATCAATGGTTAAACTTGGACCTGCCATCTCAACACTAAACAAACAGATTAGAAATAATAAAAAGCAAAACAAATATGTAAATCATCACAATCTCACGTGCATACACTCGAATGATATCACTCCACTCGTGTTTGCACTCTATTGGCTTTTACCCGATACTGTGCTCACACTCACTGTCTTTTACCACTCTTGAGTTCTTCCTCAATTCAATTACAAATCAACTCAATTCCCAGAATGGTCAACTAAGATGTAGTCCACAAGCTAGCAGAAACACAATGTATATATAGAGCAGGTGGAATAAAGCAAATAAGATAAGTAATCACGGAGACTCAATCGAAAGAAACCTATGGCTAGAGTGCTCATAATAAGAAAGAATGACGAGTTAGATAAATGCAATAAATAAGCAAGCAAGCAATCAACGTGTCACTGAAGCAATCTTGTGGTCACTCACTATAGTGTTTGAGCTCACCTTTTTTTTATTCTCACACACACTCACAAGTGTTTACACTCCAATGAAACACAATGAAGCACAGAGGATTTCAATTCGGTTATAACACAAATATAGTCTTTCAAGCTCAAACCAATACACACCAAATCAAATATCAATGTAACTCATGTAAAGCAATCCAATCAACTTGCAAATGGTCTAATCAAGCTAAGCACAATGCGATCAATTCTCTTTCTTTTTTTTTCTTTTTTTTTTTTCTTTTTTTTTTCTTTTTTTTTTCAAAACAAGTAGGTGACTCAGCTGCTTACGTAAGTAGCTTACAAGTAGGTCAAGTAAGCATGTCAATTCGGCAATGGTAAGTTACAAACCAACTAAACAATTTTTCAAATTAACTTGGTGATGCAGCAGCTTGCCTCTTCAAGCACCTCTCAAATGCAATGATGGCTACTCAAATTTCCATGTCAAGCTCATGAGTGCTTCCATTTTCAATGTCATGCTAATGATTTCAACACAAATCCAATGTCAAGCTAATGATGGCTCACGCAAATCAGCAAGCACACTTGTTAATTCATGCTTCAACATAAGCACATCAAGCACTCACGCATAAGTAAACTTCAAGAGTCTCACGGCCTCATCAATCCATAAGCATTTCATTTTGTTTCAACACTCATTCACTCAAATGCCTCACCACAACACTCAAAAACACTTGTTTTCCTCACACTTCACAAGATTGCAACAACTTCACAAAGATTGCAAACAAGCTAGTTCACGCAAATGCTAGGAGTAATGGAGTGCAATCTGATTTTCTCAAAGTAGATATGAACAATACCTATTGAAAACAAGCTAAGTGACATGCATATGGCAAGAACAAAGCAAGGGTGGTGATGGTTCTTCCTTGGCCGAATCTGACCTGATGCATTTCTTTTTTTTTTTTTTTGATTTTTTGAAACTAATAACTTAATAACAATGTTAAACACGTCCTAGTAACTTACAATTAACAACTAAACACTTGATTCAAGCAAAGAACACAAAAGCCCCAATTTTGACCTAAGTAGCCAAAGCTTAACTCAAAGAAATACTCATGATCAATCAAAAAACACTCAAGGCAGAATGTTATTCATGATATTTTGATCACAAATCAACAAGAATCAGCAAGAAACAACAAGATCCAACAATGGCCGAATCAAGGTGGAAGTAAAACCTTGATGCCGAAATTAAATCAACAAAGAACAAAGATGAATACAAGATTAAACAACACAAAGGATAGGAAATCAGACCTCAGAACCCTAAGCTCATGATACCAAATGACAAGAACTCACTTGGGTTGGAAACCAAGCAAACCCCCAAGCATCTTTCTCAAAACCCCAAGAACTTTGAATACTGATTTTGTAGGAACAAAACCCAACCAAGATCAGCCCCTAACCACCATGAAACTCACGTCCATGATAACCACAAGCATGAAATCAGATTGTATTTTGCTAGCAATGGAGACGCCACTAAGTTGCCAAGCTTAGATAAGTCAATTTGAACTTGAAAAGGGGAATCCCTCCCTCAACAAGGTTTTGGCCATAGCCATGGAAAGCTCAAGCTTTTCTCTCTTTCAAAATTCTGTATATTACGTTGGTTGTCCAAAAATACAAAGAAGAGGCATATAATAAGGGTTACAAAAGAGTAAAAAGGCTAAAATGACCCTAGAGCTAAAATTACCAAAAGCCCTAAGTCAAGCACCTCAACCACGACCATTAAGGTCCTTTTGCACCTAAATAAACTTAAAACAAAGATTAGAAGCTAATCTCACTTAAGCTAATTAAGGTGCTTACATGCTATAATAAATTGACGTGCTTCCGGCTAAGTACAAATCTAAGCATAATTAAGCCTAATGGCATAGTCAACCATGCTAATTACATCATAAATAAAGTAAAAATGTCGAGCAGAAATGACAAAAATGCCCCCATTTGGCCGAATTCAACATAGTCCCAAAATGGGTGAAATCGGGTCAAAAGGGTGCTGGTGCTGAAGCTGCTCTACTATGCTTCAGTCTGAGCAGATCTGGGTCAAATGAAATAGCTTGGGGACCTCTCTGGTTATGCCCATATGTGTCTCTGGTGTGCACTTGACTTGGTTGCTGCAACTGGTCACATAGCTCTAAGCTAGTCCCGCAAAGGCCTCTCTGATCTTCTTTGCTCTTTGGCGTGTGATTGGACCTGTTTGCAACTGCATGGGTTCCTCCAAGTTGTTAGTTGCATCCTGTAATGTCTCTGGTGTGGTTGGACTCATGTCATACTTGTTCTGTATAAATAGTTGTTACATATTTTAAAGATAACTAGTAGTGTCATTAATGAGAAGATAAACATTAAGAAAATATTCGGTAAAATAAATAACTTAGACCAGTGCTTTATGAGTTTTGATCACATAATCATTTGATGCTTGTTCCTTATGGTAAAGGATGGTCTGATACGAGTTCACACCACATATCCTTATACATTTAATGAATATTGTATTCAGGAAGTGATTAAATGTCTTTTAACCAATGATCGACATTGGACCACCGATTTATTAAACTAATGCTTTGGAAGTATGTAGTTTAATGAATTAGAAATTGCCTTGTATAGTTTTCTTTGCTTCGTAACTCAGTTAATGAATTGTCATGACTTAGTTACGTGTTTCTACTAGAGAACATGTTGAACGTCTTGAATTGTTCAAGAACTGTCAATATGTTTCTAATGAAACTCGGATAGAATATTGTGAATAGTTCAAAGATATTCTATCTGTAGTGTTGAAAACTGTATCTTTATAAATTCATTGCGTGTCTTTGAATTGTTCGAAGATGTTTGATATGATCAAACACATGAATTTAAGGCAATTAGTTCTAAGATTATTTAATGAATTTGATTCTTACTCAACATTAAACTTCCGCGTTTCCATTGTGATAGAATTGGTCAGTGGGAGTTATCGAATCTTATATGATTTGATTCGTTGATATTGAGTTTACCGAATTAATTTTCGATACTCTTGGGGTTATGCTCCAATAACACTAATTCGTCTTTTTAGTTAATGTTCCATCCGTTTCTACAGTTACATATATGATATGTATAGTAGAAAATTCGAATATTAAAAGGTTTGAGATTTGAAACTTTCATTTATATAATAGTTATATAATTGAAAGTACTTGTGCCTCGGAGGTATGAGTGAAAGGTTTATCGTTTATTCTATTTAATAGAATATTATATTCTGTTTGATAGAATATCTTTTCTACGATCCCGAGTAATAAAATTATTTTGTTACTTGGTGGTTGACATTGGATGTTGACGATTGTAGAAAGGGTTTGACTTAGTGAAGTCAAATGTGACAATGATAAACTATAAGTGGAACTACATAATTAATAAGATGAAAATACCCTTAGACATCTTCCCTATAAGTTTAATATGATGTCAGAATCATTTGCAAAGTATTTGATACTTAATGATTCTGATGTTTTCTTATCGAAGAAAATTATCCTATAACTTATAGTGGGAGCGATATTTGATATCGATTTCGGAAATTACCATTGAGCCATAGATCTAAAATTGTTATAGGTTACTACGATCAAGTTTAGAACTTGATTAGGGTTTCATTATGAATAGTTCATAAGATGTGTAAATTGTTTGCGCAACAAAAGCGAAGTGAGTTCGATAAAGGTTTGACGTTTATAGTATAACAGTGAGAAAGGTTATTCTCAGTAATCTATTGTAGATTCTGAGGAAGCTAGTCTCTTGTCGCACATAATGGACAATTAAGGATTTGTTGGTTAATGTTGATATTAAACCGTGGTTTTGGCTAAAGAATGCAAAATGGCGTTCTTGAGTGATTTCTTCGAATGAGAGATCCGTCGTGATTTCTTTGTTTGAAGAGTTCGTTCTAGAATGGCCCTAGATTTTGTATTCTGCTAAGATCACAGTTTGATATACTAGCTTATGGAGCCTATTGTAGACTCAGATGAGCTTTCCGGAAAACCGTGTTCTCTAGTTTTGATATCAGTCAGATTTTCTGGTTTTATCGAAGTATAGAGAATACGTATTTGTCAGTAGGGTCAGTGAGAGCGTACAAATTTCTTTCTAGTATTACATATCATGAGTCTTCTTTTCTCCGTGAATGTAGTGGGAGTAGTCTCTGTTATATTTTTTTTTTGGATAAGGTAAGTATTATAACCAAAAGAAAACTATACAAGAGCAAAGGGGCATACCCCAGACAAACTAGAGAGGACAAGCCCTCCTAGAAGAAAAGCCTATAGGCTACAAGTAAAGATCAACAGAAGATGTCCACGGGCAAGTGCCATGAAAGGTGAAGCAATTTATTGTCATAAGATGGTTTCACCTTACGTACAAAGCTAGCACGATTCCGAACATAAAAAACAATATCATAAAGAATAGTAGAAACAGGCCGAAAAGGCATATCATGAGTGCGAGCATTCCTCTCCCTCCAAATATGGTAGACTGAAGCTGCAAAAGACAGACGAACCAGAAGGTGACGTAAGGTCATATTAGTTTTGGATCTTTGAGATATTAAGAACGAGTTTCTCATACATGGAGAATTTAGTCTGCAACCATAAGGTCATATTAGTTTTGATCCTAATTATGACATTAGATAGTCTATGTCATATAAAGTCAGAAAAGATACAGTGGGAGTGTCACAGATGATTCTACTAAACTAGTGGAATCAGTTGCAACTTATGAAGTATTGACTTATGAAGTTGCGTAGTGACCTCATGATTAGAAGTCTTCGTATTAGTGTAGTGCTTGCGGTTGTCTGCAAAGTATTTGGATTTTTTTTTTTTTGGATAAGGTAAGTATTATAACCAAAAGAAAACTATACAAGAGCAAAGGGGCATCCCCCAGGATCTAGAGAGGACATGCCCTCCTAGAAGAAAGCCAAACGGCTACAAGAGATCAACTAAAGATGTCATCGGGCAAGTGCCACGAAAGGTGAAGCCATTTATTGTCATAAGATGGAGTCACCTTACGTAAAGAACTAACACGATTCCGAACATCAAAAACAATATCATATAGAAGAACAGAAACTGGCCTAAGAGGCATATCATGAGTGCGAGCATTCCTCTCCCTCCAAATATGGTAAACTGACGCTGCAAAGGACAGACGAACCAGAAGATGATATAAAGAGGCACCAGAGAACTGACAAAGCCACTCAACAGTTTGGCGCCAATCTCGACAGCTCCAATCTAAACCACACATGGCTAACACAGACGACCAAACCCTCGATGAAAATAGGCACTGAAATAAAAGATGATCGATGTCCTCACTCGAACAACCACAAAGGATACACCGCGAGCATGAGGATATACCAAATTTCATTAGACTGTCCTGAGTACAAAGGCCTCCCTGAATAGACATCCAAAGAAGAAAAGAATGGCGGGGAATAGATTTCCGGAACCAGACAACTCGGGACCAAGGCATCTCGGGTCTCCTCGACCTCAAAGCATTCCAGGCACAATCCACAGAAAATCTCCCATGACTATCATCTTCCCAAACCAGCACATCCTCCCTCAAACTAGAAGGAGACGGAAGGTGAGTCTGAGCCAAATCAACAAGAGCAGCAGATCTAGAAGGGGGCCAATGCCAAGCAGAATCAGAGATAATGGAAGCAACTGTCGCCATCCTATCCAAGCCAGAATCATAAATCACTCTCTCGCCCAATGAGTCCTCAATCGGGCCTACAGGATGCCAATTATCAAACCACAATAATGTCGACTCACCATTCCCAATACTCACTCTCATCCGCCGACGGGACCAAGAACGAAGCTCCAAAATCTTACGCCAACTCCAAGAGCAATCAGAAGGACGAGGGATCTCCCAAAAACTTCTCCCCCTCAGTAAATAAGAGTAAACCCAAGAAGACCAAGAAGAAATCTGACCAGAACAGAGAAACCAAATATGCTTGACAATAGCCGCTCTATTCCAAGCTTCCAAACTCTTTATACCCAGTCCCCCCTCCTTTGATGTAAGTATTTGGATTTGATCTCTAAGTACATAGACAACTTAGTAGCTATAGCACAATACTGATATAGCGTCTAGGTCATATTGATGTGGAATTTGGATTATGCAAAATATCAATGATGCTGGTTAAGGAAAACGGTTTGGTTTGTTGGACAGTCTCGATTTGTTAAAGCGTGTTTACTTGTTGTTGCCTACCTCTTGAGTGCTGGTGAGCTCTTGAGGGCCATGACTATGCGATACACATTAAGATGTGTATAGGATATCATGGATTGGCACTAGAGCAAGTTGGAGAAATTGTTAGGGTTGGTGCTTCGAGTGTCAATCCGGATCGTATTTATGTCTGATTCATAAATACGAGCAATTGTATTTTCTATAATATTACTAATTTAGTGGTAGCACCCTTATCTTTTATACACTTATTCGATCTAATTACGATTAGATATCTGATTACGATTAGATCGAAACTGAATCGGGTTCAGTGATACTGACATGATCCAGGCCGACAACAAAGCAAAAGACCCATTACAAGTACCAGAAGGGCCAATTACGAGGCAGAGGACCAAAAGACTCAGAGAAGCAATGGCGGGATTAGTTCAGAGTTTTATGGCCGACTGCAACAAACAAATAGAGACGCATGTGGGCTTCAATGGAAAGGGCCCAAAGCCATTTCACTTGGCCCAAATCAGTTTAGAATAAAGCTTCCTAGGCATTTGAAGACTTAAAGACTTAGTATTTTTGTAATTTCGTATTTAGGGGCATTGTTGTCTTTATGCCTTTAGGGTTTCTTTTGTATCACTACTTAAGCTTTCTTTCTTTTTCATTTGGAAAAACAATCAACGAAATTTATAAAAAACTCAAAAGCTTAAAGCTTTGTTATGGCCGAATTCTTGTAAGGGAGGGATTCCCCTTTTCAAGTTTGAATCGACTTATCTAAGTTTTGGCAAACTTAGTGGCGTCTCCATTGCTAGGAAAACACTACAAGGATTCATCTTAAAGGTTCTCAAGGGCAAGTTCTTTGTGGGTCTTCTTTGTGGCCTTGGAAGGGTTTTGTTTCTACAAAATCAAATTCACGGTTCTTGGGGTTCGGTCCGTTGCTTGGGGTTTGCTTGGATTTCGAATCCAAGTGGGTTTCTTGCCAGATAATTTTATATTAGACAAAGACCCTAGGATTTACAATATAGTGCACAGTTACAACGTAGTTTGTAATTGACATTGGGAAGCACACTATTAGTTGTATATCCTTAAATAAATTTCCTGGTCAAGATTTACTAACACGGGTCGGTTAGTAAAATCCGCTGAGACCAGTACATGTCGTATATCGTGACTTGGTCCGATGGTTTATCCCAGTGAACCATGAGTCTCGGGAGACTCGTATAGATATGTAGGTATTTATTTGATAAGACACTGAACGACTCACTGAAGGTTTCCTAATAGATGGTACACCAACGTCAATAGAAACCTTCTCTAGTTGAGTGAGCATAGTGGTCCTTCGACTTGAGATACCACTGTGGATATATGAGCTATCATCCACACTTTGATGGTAGTCACGTCAACGATCTAGCCATGATCATACCTCCGTCTGTTCGTTGGGTGTGGACTGATGCTCATGATATCCTGTACGTATCAAGATAGGATCCGTCAGTCCTGTGTAGCACGTGTTTACGATCTAGTAAATCCATGGTCGTGGTATAACTTTGGAAATCAGTTCCGAGTGTTATTTCGTGATCTTAAATTGAAAGTCGATTGTATTATACGGATGGCCTGTCACGGAGGGATTATATGTATGCTATGACCTCGGCATGCATAGTTTAGCGAGATTATCCGTGGTCGTCATAATCCATGAGTGGGTGGATTATGGACACGAAATTGGATTTCGTGACGGATAAACCTAAACTTAGAGAGTCCCACAATATGAAGTGTACTCGTTGAGGACTTGGGCAACTCAATATGAATAATATGGATTATTCATAATACTTCAGTGGATTAAGTGAGTTAATTCGTATCGTTTAATCGTTAAACGATAACACATGCAATTAGGGAATTTTGTCCGCTAATAATTATTGCGTATTTGTATTTGATACATAATACGATTAGATACACATTAATTATTCGTCAAATGAGATTTTGACACATGCCATAAATATATGTATTTGTTATTTAATGTAAATAAAAATACATATATGTGTAGGGGTGTGCATTAATCGGTTTTAACCGATTAACCGAACCGTTCCGACTCATTTTTTTAATACGGTTCGGTTAATTCGGTTAAATCAGTTATTGCGGTTAAAATTTTTATTTTTTTCGGTTATTCGGTTCGGTTACGGTTATGAGATTCGTATAACCGAACTGACCGATTAACCGAAATTAAACCATATATATATGCTTCAAAACCCTAAACCAAAACTATCATCAAAACCCTAAACCAAAACTCTAGCCGCCACTTAAAATCACAAATTTCCAAAATCCCAAAATCCACATACAGCTTACAGTCACAAAATTCCACTTACAGCCTCAATTGCTTGCAGTCACAAAATTCCACTTACAGCTTCAATTGCAGTCTTCGTCTTCTCGCATGTAAGTTTCTGGCTTTCTACTTCTGCCAAACTAGTCTTCTTTCTTCTAGCCTGTAACTTATATGCTGAATTTTTATGGTTGATGACTATTTTAATTGTTATCCAAGTGATAAAGGGTCCAGAGCAAGGCATCATTGCTAAGTGAATAGTGACCAAACAAATCAGTTAATTAGAACTATCGTTCTTTCAAGTTTCAAAAAATAATGTTTCTTAGAATTACTTTTATTCATCGCTGAATTGATTTTTAAATTAACAGAATCAAGTTCGAAAGTTAAAAAAAAAAGGTTTCTCATATTCCTATGTTATACTGGTTATATTGGGTTATACTGGGTGCCGAGTAATTTGGAAATCCATGCTTCTCATTAAAACCATTCATTTGTCCAGCTATTACCTCTACAATATTGCTACCACTTTTGTAAGGTTTCTCATATGCTTGATCATTAACCCTTCCAGTGGTTCTTCCATTTCCCAAACAAGAATTTCGAGAAAGTTGATGAATTTATATTTATTGGATTGGTTAATAACCGAATTAACCATAACCGACCGAAATATAACGGTTAATTGGTTAATGGTTATGTGTCATAAATTGGTTAAATCGGTCACACTTTTATTTAACCGAAAATTTCGGTTACGGTTAAAAAATCAAGGATTAACCGACCGAACTGACCGATGCACACTCCTTATATGTGTGTAAATTAATTAAAAATTTAATCTTTATCCATTTATTATTATTTGAATAATACATGGTGAGATTTAATTGGACAACTTGGCATGACTTTTATTACACTTTTATTTGTCTAATTTTGATTGGATAAAAATAAAGTGTAATTTTTTTATTTGATAAAATTAAATGACAAATTTGCCCCCCTAGTGTGCCATTTTTGTCCATACATAAAGGAGAGAGAGAACATTTTTTTTATTATCTTCATCTTTTTCAACCACACCTACTGCTGAAAACCAAAAAGAAAAAATGGGTTTGAGAATTTATTTGAAAATCCATAAAGAAAAACGAAAAAAAATCAAGAAAAATGGCCTAAGGATTTTGGGATTAAAGGTAATTCTACAAACTCTTTAGCTCATCTAATGAGATCTAGGGTTTCTTCTTTTTATAATTTTTGGGGCTTTTGGTTGTGGTGAATTGATATGGAAGATTAGAGCATATGTGAAAGGCTACAAGCAAAAAAGATCAACAGAAAATGTCATCGGGCAAGTGCCAGGATAGGTGAAGCCATTTATTGTCTTAAGATGGATTCACATTCCGTAAAACGCTAGCACGAATCCGAACATCAAAAACAGGCTGAAGAGGCGCATCATGAGTGCGGGCATTCCTCTCCCTCCATAAATGGTAAACTGATGCGGCAAAGGATAGCCGAACAAGAAGATGACGCAAAGAGGCGTCTGAAAACTGACACATCTACTCAACAGTCTGAAGCTAATCTCGACAAATCCAATGTAACCCACACATAGCCAGCACAGTCGACCAGACCTTAGAAGAGAAGGAGCACTGGAAGAAAAGATTATCAATATCCTCACTAGAACAACCACAGAGAATACATCGCGAGCAAGCAGAGGTACCAAACCTCATCAAACTATCCTTAGTACAAAGGCCTCCCTTAATAGACATCCAAAGCAAAAAGAAATGGCGGGGAATGGCCTTTCGGAACCAAACGACTCGAAACCAATGCACCAAGGTTCCCCTTGACCGCATAGCATTCCAGGCACTATCCACTGAAAATCTCCCTCTACTATCATCCACCCAAACCAGCTCATCCTCCCTCAAGCTAGAAGGATTCGAAAGAAGGGCCCGAGCCAGATCAACAAGGGCAGAAGACCTAGATGAGGGACATCGCCAAGAAGAATCAGAAATAATGGAAGCAACTGTAGCCATCATATCCAAGCCAAAGTCATAAATCTCTTTCTCACCCAACGTATCCACAATCGGACCCATATGATGCCAAAAATTAAACCACAATAAAGTCTTCTCACCATTCCCAATCCTAACTCTCATCCACCACCGGGACCAAGAACGAAGCTCCAAAATCTTACGCCAACTCCAAGAGCAATCTGTAGGGCAACGCACCTCCCAAAAACTTCTCCCCCTCAACAAATAAGACTGAACCCAATTCGACCAAGAAGAAACTTGGCCAGAACAAAGGAACCAAATGTGCTTAACAATAGCCGCTCTATTCCAAGATTCCAATCTCTTAATCCCCAACCCCTCTCATTGGGAGGTAAACAAACTCTACTCCAAGCTACTCACGACCCAGAAGAGGTGAGTCACTACCCTTCCAAAGGAAAGAACGGAAAATCATCTCCACCTTCCTAATAACAGACTTAGGAAGAATAAATAAAGAAGACCAATAAACTTGAATGGAGAATAAAACAGATTTAATAAACTTGAATGAAGCCGCCCCGTATAAGAGAGAAACTTACTACTCCAACTTTTAGCACGCATAACAATACGATCCACAATAGAAGCACAATCTGAGGCCCGGAGTTTAGTAGAAATCAAAGGGACTCCCAGATACCGCACTGGAAGAATCCCTACTTGGAAGCCCATAACATGACGCAGCTGGTCCTGAAGGGTAGGAGAGATACTAGAGGAGAAGAAATGACTTTTAGCAGGATTCAGGATTAAACCTGATAAACCACTGAACTGCCTGAGACAATCATTGATCAAGGAAATCAAGGAGGCATCCGCTTTACAAAAAATCATAAGGTCATCCGCAAAGCAAAGATGAGTGAGATGGTTCTTAGAACACCGCCCATGGAATTTGAAATCCTGATTAAGAGCCATTTTATGAAGTAAGCCTGACAGAACTTCCATAGCCAAGACAAAGAGATAATGAGACATAGGATCACCTTGTCACAACCTACAACCCCCAGAGAAAAAACCATGCAACTCCCCATTAATAGACACAGAAAAACCTAGTAGAAGTCATACACTCCTGAATCCAACCCCCATCCTCTCTGGAAAAACCAATAGTCCACAAAACCTTAACCAAAAAGTCCCAACGAACAGTGTCATAAGCTTTCATCAAGTCAATCTTAAGAGCACATCTCGGGGCCACCAGACCGATGATAATTCCGAACCAATTCCTGACACAAAAGAATATTGTCGCTGATACGCCTACCCACAACAAAAGCAGATTGATTATGACTAATCACTGAAGGAAGGATAACCTTGATCCTATTCGCAATAAGCTTAGGAATACACTTGTAAATAGTGTTGCAACAAAAAATAGGCCGATAATCCTTAACCTGGGAAGGGTTGGGAATCTTAGGAATCAGAGCAATAGAAGTAGCATTAACCTGCCTCAAGAGACGCCCAGAGGAAAAGAAAGAGTGAATAGCACAAAGGACATCATCCCCCACAACACTCCAAGACTTCTTAAAGAAACCCGAATTAAAACCATCTGAGCTTGGAGCTTTATTGTCCTTCAAAGTGAACAAGACAGCCTTAATCTCCTCATCAGAAACCTCCCGGGCAAGAGACTCACTCTGCTCAGCTGTCACATGCCTAGTAATTGCAGATCTAAGGGCAACCTTATCAATATCCTGCTGACTATGCTGGGGGCCCAAAAGGGTCTAAAAAAAGATACAATCTCATCTCTAACCAACACATCATCCTCCATATGGGTCCCATCCTCCTTAGTGATAGAAGTAATCTTGTTACGGACGTGAAATCTCTTCATAGCAGTAAAGAAGAATTTAGTATTCTGATCCCCAAGATTTAGCCATTGAACACGAGATTTCTGTCTATTGAAGCCTTCCTCAGCATGACACATGTCACCATACCGTAATGAAAGACTGGATTCTTCAGTTAACAGAGCGGGGTCACTGGGGCACTCCTGTAAAGCACACTGTGCTCTATCCAACTCCATCCTAATCTCCAAAACCTTACCCAGAATCTGAGAGAAATGCTCGACATTAAACTTCTTCAAGGCCATCTTAACACTCTTCAACTTACAACATAAACGGAACATCAGAGTACCATGAACATCAATGTCCCAAACCCTAGCCACAATTGAGAGAAAATCAGGATGATCCGCCCAAAAATCAAAGAATTTGAAGGGAATTTTCCTCTTAGGGAGCTCTACAAGTTTAACCACCATAGGAGAATGATCTTAAATCCGAGGGGGAAGAAAGCGGGCAGTAGAATTCGGGAAGAGACACTCTCAAGTCGAATTAGCGAGAACACGGTCCAACTTACGCCAAAAAGGGACTGAATCTGCTTATTGAACCAAGTAAACTGACAACCAGAGAAATGAAGATCATCCAAACCAGCCTGACCCAAACAGCAGCCCAAATCATCTTTCCAAGCCGGCCATGCCACAGAGCCACCACAATGCTCAAATGGAGAGCGAATAGCATTGAAGTCTCCCAAAACAAGCCACGGAGAGTCATTAAAAACACTACCACTAGAAAACAAGTCGGCCCAAAGCTCCCGACGCTTCTCGTAGTCACACTCACCATAAACCACCGAAACTACACAAGTCCACAACGCAGAATATGAGACACACTACAATGAATAACTTGAGATGAAGAGCGAATAATGCTAAAATCAATGTCATTAGGGTTCCAACACACCCAAATACGGCCATAAGGAAGAAAATCAGAGTGGCAAAAAAACTTCCATGAAGGATTAATCGTACGAGAGACATTCACAAAATTAACCTCATTTACCTTGGTTTCAACTAAACCACACAAAGAAAGCTTCTCATCACAAAGAAACCTCCTAAGTGCAGCTTGTGCCTTCCAGTGCGGTATTTGGGAGTCCCTTTGATCTCTACTAAACTTCGGGCCTCTGATTGTGCTTCTCTTGTGGATCGTATTGTTATACGTGCTAAGAGTTGGAGTAGTAAGTTTCTCTCTTATGCGGGTCGGCTTCAGCTTATTAAGTCTGTTTTGTTCTCCATTCAAGTTTATTGGTCTTCCTTATTTATTCTTCCTAAGTCTGTTGTTAGGAAGGTGGAGACGATTCTGCGTTCTTTCTTTGGAATGGTAGTGCGCTCACCTCTTCTGGGGCGAGAGTGGCTTGGAGCAAAGTTTGTTTACCTCTAAGGAGGGGGGGCTGGGGATTAAGAGTTTGGATTCTTGGAATATAGCGGCTATTATTAAGCACATTTGGTTTCTTTGTTCTGGCCAGGTTTCCTCTTGGTCGAATTGGGTTCACTCTTATTTGTTGAGGGGGAGAAGTTTTTGGGAGGTCCCTTGTCCTACTGACTGCCCTGGAGTTGGCGTAAGATCTTGGAACTTCGTTCTTGGTCCCGCGGCGGATGAGAGTTAGGATTGGGAATGGTGAGAAGACTTTATTGTGGTTTGATTTTTGGCATCCTCTGGGCCCGATTGTGGACACGTTGGGTGAGAGAGTGATTTATGACTCTGGCTTGGATAGGATGGCCACAGTTGCTTCCATTATCTCTGATTCTGCTTGGCATTGGCCCCCTTCTAGGTCTGCTGCCCTTGTTGATTTGGCTCAGTCCCATCTTCCGTCTCCTTCTAGTTTAAGGGAGGATGTGCTAGTTTGGGAGGATGATAGGAGTGGGAGATTTTCTGTGGATAGTGCCTGGAATGCCATGCGGACTAGGGGAACCTTGATGCATTGGTCTCGAGTTGTTTGGTTCCGGAAGGCTATTCCCCGCCATTCCTTTCTTCTTTGGATGTCTATTCAGGGAGGCCTTTGTACTCATGATAGTTTGATGAGGTTTGGCATCTCTTCTTGCTCGCGTTGTATTCTCTGTGGTTGTTCAAGTGAGGACATTGATCATCTTTTTTTCCAGTGTCTTTCTCTTCGAGGGTATGGTCGTCTGTTCTGGCTATGTGTGGGTTAAACTGGAGACTCCGGGATTGGCGTCAGACTGTTGAGTGGTTATGTCAGTTCACCGATGCTTCTTTATGTCACCTATTGGTTCGTCTGTCCTTTGCAGCCTCAGTCTACCATATTTGGAGGGAGAGGAATGCTCGCACTCATGATATGCCTCTTCGGCATGTTTCTGCTCTTCTATTTGATATTGTTTTTGATGTTCGGAATCGTGCTAGCTTTTTACGCAAGGTGAAACCATCTTATGACAATAAATGGCTTCACCTTTCGTGGCACTTGCCCGATGACATCTTCTGTTGATCTTTTCTTGTAGCCTTTCGGCTTTTCTTCTAGGAGGGCTTGTCCTCTCTAGTTGCCTGGGGTATGCCCCTTTGCTCTTTGTATAGTTTTCTTTTGGTTATAATACTTACCTTATCCAAAAAAAAAAAAATAAACCAATTTCCTGATCTCCTGAGAATCAATGACCTTATTAGCCAAACTGTTATCATTGGGTGTGGGCGAATCATAAGTTCCATAAGGCGGAGACTCAGCTAAAACAGACTTAGGAAGATCCTCGACAAGAATAGAAGAAGCAGTTATTGGGTGAGTGCTCTTCCAATAGGTTGGAATCGGCTCCGGTAACTCCTTTTATGTCTGTGGTTTCATCTGAGGCAGTTATTACAGAGGTAGAGGGTAAGAAGGAATGTGAATGTTCCAGTGCTTCTTCGCTTCTTGTCGAGGATCTTCCTAAGTCTTCTCTGCCTTCTGGAACTTATGATTCGCCCACACCCAATAATAACAGTTTGGCTAATAAGGTCATTGATTCTCAGGAGATCAGGAAATTGGTTTATGGTAACAAATCTAGAAAGGGTTCTGGTGGAAAGAGGAGTCAGAAACGGCAGTCCCCGAGAGGGGGTCGACGACACTGATTTGTTTGGGTTTGGCTATATTCTTCTCTGTTTTAATGATTTTTGTTGTTGGAACATTCGGGGTCTCAATGACCCAATTAAACAAGCTGAAGTTAGGAGGTTTCTTCGTGATGAGAAGCTTTCTTTGTGTGGTTTAGTTGAAACCAAGGTAAAGGAGGTTAATTTTGTGAATGTATCTCGTGCGATTAATCCTTCATGGAAGTTTTTTTGCCACTCTGATATTCTTCTTCGTTTGGCCGTATTTGGGTGTGTTGGAACCCTAGTGACATTGATGTTAGCATTATTCGTTCTTCATCTCAAGTTATTCATTATAGTGTGTCTCATAATTCTAGGTTGTGGACTTGTGTAGTTTCGGTGATTTATGGTGAGTGTGACTACGAGAAGCGTCGGGAGCTTTGGGCCGACTTAGTTTCTAGTGGTAGTGTTTTTGATGACTCTATGTAGCTTGTTTTGGGAGACTTCAATGTTATTCGCTCTCCGATTGAGCATTGTGGTGGATCTGTGGCATGGCTGGCTTGGAAAGATGATTTGGGCTGCTGTTTGGGTCAGGCTGGTTTGGATGATCTTCAGTTCTCTGGTTGTCAGTTTACTTGGTTCAATAAGCAGATTCAGTCCCCTATTTGGCGTAAGTTGGACCGTGTTCTCGCTCATTATCTTGGGAGTGAGTGTCTTTTTTCGGGTTTCTACTGCCTGCTTTCTTCCCCATCGGATTTCAGATCATTCTTATTGTGGTTAAACTTGCAGAGCTCCCAAAGAGGAAAATTCCCTTCAAATTCTTTGATTTTTGGGCGGATCATCCTGATTTTCTCTCAGTTGTGGATAGGGCTTGGAACATTGATGTTATCGGTACTCCGATGTTCCATTTATGTTGTAAGCTGAAGAGTGTTAAGATGGCCTTGAAGAAGTTTAATGTCGAGCATTTCTCTCAGATTCCGAGTAAGGTTTTGGAGATTAGGAGGGAGTTGGATAGTGTGCAGTGTGCTTTACGGAGTGCCCCAGTAACCCCGCTCTGTTAGCTGAAGAAGCTAGTCTTTCGTTACGGTATGGTGACATGTGTTGGGCTGAGGAAGGCTTCAATAGACAGAAATCTCGTGTTCAATGGCAAATCTCGGGATCAGAATACTAAATTCTTCTTTACTGCTATGAAGAGTTTTCACGGCCGTAGCAAGATTACTTTTATCACTAAGGAGGATGGGACTCGTGTGGAGGATGATGTTTTGGTTAGAGATGAGATTGTATCTTTTTTTGAGACCCTTTTTGGGCCCCCAGCATAGTCAGCAGGATATTGATAGGGTTGCCCTTAGATCTGCAATTACTAGGCATGTGACAGCTGAGCAGAGTGAGTCTCTTGCCGGGAGGTTTCTGATGAGGAGATTAAGGCTGTCTTGTTCGCGTTGAAGGACAATAAAGCTCCAGCCCAGATGGTTTAATTCGGGTTTCTTTAAGAAGTCTTGGAGTGTTGTGGGGGATGATTTCCTTTGTGCTATTCACTATTTCTTTTCCTCTGGGCGTCTCTTGAGGCAGGTTAATGCTACTTCTATTGCTCTGGTTCTTAAGATTCCCAACCCTTCCCAGGTTAAGGATTATCGGCCTATTTCTTGTTGCAACACTATTTACAAGTGTATTGCTAAGCTTATTGCGAATAGGATCAAGGTTATCCTTCCTTCAGTGATTAGTCATAATCAATCTGCTTTTGTTGCGGGTACGCGTATCAGCGACAATATTCTTTTGTGTCAGGAATTGGTTCGGAATTATCATCGGACTGGTGGTTCCCCGAGATGTGCTCTTAAGATTGACTTGATGAAAGCTTATGACACTGTTCATTGGGACTTTTTGGTTGAGGTACTGTGGACTGTTGGTTTTCCAGAGAGGATGGTGGGTTGGATTCAGGAGTGTATGACTTCTACTAGGTTTTCTGTGTCTATTAATGGGGAGTTGCACGGTTTTTTCTCTGGGGGTCGCGGGTTGCGACAAGGTGATCCTATGTCTCATTATCTCTTTGTCTTGGCTATGGAAGTTCTGTCAGGCTTACTTAATAAAATGGATCTTAATCAGGAGTTCAGATTCCATGGGCGGTGTTCTAAGAACCGTCTCACTCATCTTTGCTTTGCGGATGACCTTATGATTTTCTGTAAAGCGGATGCCTCCTCGGTTTCCTTGATTAAGGATTGTCTCAGGCAGTTCAGTGGTTTATCAGGTTTAATCCCGAATCTAGCTAAAAGTCATTTCTTCTCCTCTGGTATCTCTTTTACCCTTCAGGACCAGCTGCGTCTTGTTCTGGGCTTCCAAGTAGGGATTCTTCCAGTGCAGTATCTGGGAGTCCCTTGATTTCTACTAAACTCCGCGCCTCAAATTGTGCTTCTCTTGTGGATCGTATTGTTATGCGTGCTAAAAGTTGGAGTAGTAAGTTTCTCTCTTATGCGGGGCGGCTTCAGCTCATTAAATCTGTTTTTATTCTCCATTCAAGTTTATTGGTCTTCTTTATTTATTCTTCCTAAGTCTGTTATTAGGAAGGTGGAGACGATTCTCCGTTCTTTCCTTTGGAAGGGTAGTGAGCTCACCTCTTCTGGGGCGAGAGTGGCTTGGAGTAGAGTTTGTTTACCTTCCAATTAGGGGGGTTTGGGATTAAGAGATTGGAATCTTGGAATAGAGCGGCTATTGTTAAGCACATTTGGTTCCTTTGTTCTGGCCAGGTTTTTATCCTTGGTCGAATTGGGTTCAGTCTTATTTGTTGAGGCGGAGAAGTTTTTGGGAGGTTCCTTGCCCTACAGATTGCTCTTGGAGTTGGCGTAAGATTTTGGAGCTTCGTTCTTGGTCCCAGCGGCGGATGAGAGTTAGGATTGGGAATGGTGAGAAGACTTTATTGTGGTTTGATTTTTGGCATCCTATGGGTCCGATTGTGGATACGTTGGGTGAGAAAGTGATTTATGACTTTGGCTTGGATAGATGGCTACAGTTGCTTCCATTATTTCTGATTCTTCTTGGCGGTGGCCCCCATCTAGGTCTGCCGCCTTTGTTGATCTGGCTCGGGCCCTTCTTCTGAATCCTTCTAGCTTGAGGGAGGATGAGCTGGTTTTGGAGGATGATAGTAGAGGG